>JARLTB010000010.1:6440000-6610000 GCA_030141615.1 Unio pictorum
TTGGCCAAGTATCGAACCCATGACATCCGCTTCGTCTGCGGACGATCTAATCACAAGACCACCGGAGCGGTTGGGAAAAGTTGTGATACTACAATTTCATATTTTTAAATGGACAAAACAAATCGAGAATGGTGCATGCGTTTGATTGACTGCCAAATATGTCTGCAGATAAAATTTATAACATGGTTGTTGTTAAATACCTTCTAATATTTGCCCAAAACGATCTTAAATTAGTGAAAACAGAGTACAAAATGCCCACAGCGGAGACTTGATAGCAGTCTAAATTGTCAATTTTCAAAACACACCTGCATTCAGGATGCGATTCCCTAAATAGTCGCACGAAAGAACATCTTTGTTAAATTTTATATATCGCTAGATATATAGATATTCTTTATAAATATCGTAATTGACTCTCGATGAATATATGAATCGGGTCAAGTTTATTAACAGTGAATAAAATATACAACGACACGTTCAGTTAACTTCAATCAAGGCAGTCATTTTCTCCTCTATGTTGCCATTTTCCACGCTTTACTTCGCTATTCCCATTGACCATAGTGACAGAAATGTCCTTGATTCTAGGTTATAAACGCTCATCTGTTTCAATCGTATAGACTGTACAAGATATACGTTTGTGAGCATAGTGTAGGTAGGAGTTACTTGGAAATCATTTTCTGTGCACTTAAGATGATTTTTCCATACATTACTATTCAAATTATATGTCTGTCACTAATAGATATCGTTTTGCATAACAATGTCAAGCTCGGAATTTTACATCTGGGTCATAACAATAAACAAAAAAGTAACTCAGTACCCATTTTCATTAAAAAGTAAGTTTACTGTACCGGTGAAGAAGGAAAGGTTTTACAATATTTCATTTATAAAATATAATACTTGTTAGCAGGTTCGTATTGCTTTTAAACAAGACATAAATTATTATAACCACAAATGTTTTTCATCCACCATTTGCACAAGGTTAAATAATAATGGAGAAATTTAATTCCTAATAGAGAAGTTTTCATTTAAGAAAAGGAATGCTTTCAAATTAACGCTCGTAACTCTAGGGCGGTTGAAGATAACAGTACAGTTAGGGGTTTAAAATAAAAACATCGAACCAAAACAAATGATAGTCTTTGTTGAAAAGCATGTCCATTTAGGGTAAGTACATATTGCACCAAACTGAACCTGTTTTAATTTTACTATAATAGATAAGATGGCAACATTATTTAATATTATACAATATAATTATTATTGTATATCCCTTGTACCAAGATGACTACAAATTTTATGACATTGGTTCATTGAAGGCAATCGACGCTGACGAATATGATAAATGGTATTCACAATATTCACAATACACAGTCTTCTTGAATAAGAGAGTTGCATAATTTATTTTTTCATTTTATTTACTCACATATTTCCCCACTTTGCAATCACATTTATAGCAGTGCGTGAAAATAAAAGTACAGCCAAGCAAATGAGCATGTTCATGACAGGAAACAATGTCTTTGGTGGTAATCAGATACTTCACATTTTGAAATTAGATCATAATATACCAAAATGTATCATGTTATATTTGATTCAATTTATCTGTTTGAATACCACGCTAGCTTGAGTACAATATGTCCGGTCTCACAACTATGTGGTTCAAGCCATCTTCAGAACTCTGTATCACTTATAGGGACACCGAGTGGCCGAGTGGTCTAAAACGCTCTACGTTATGGATCACTGCAATCTGACCTCTGTCTGCGTGGGTTCGAGTCTCAAATTCGGCCAATGTGGGTATGTGAGAAAGCTTTCCAGAAGCTTCTCCTGGGTCTGTAGTTCTTTCTGGGGGGAGGGAGCAGATTCTGCAGCCATGTATAGCCTATCGTGTGCTGTAAAAAGGCGTTAAACACTACAACAACAACAACAACTGTATCACTTCTATACTTGTACTCTTTGTATGCATACAATATAATCTCTTGGTAGTCGTTTACTAGACATGACCTTTAAAATTGTACAAGCTATACTCTTACCAGTCAGTCTGGTTGACGAGTGCATTATGGACGTACTAATCTTTTTATGATAATGATAATCGTATCACAAAATTCTCTACAATCAAATTCAATGCTACTAAATCAGGTAAACAGTTTGATCTGAAAATGCGGTATGAAGCAACACAGAAGAAATCCCTACCCGTGACGTTTATTCAACAAATCTGAGTAATAATGTTTAAAACTGGTTATAGATTTTAAACAGCAATAATGACAAAATAATGCGCGTTGTAGTCTTTACTTCCAATCTCATAAAACAACATATTTTATAGTGACTTAAAATATATCTCAACACCGGAACAATTGTGATCAGGATATTGCAAATTTTCAACATTTTCTTTTCACTGAATTTTGCATGCACATGCGAGGAGACATTGACGTGTTTTACAACGACTGTCATTTGACTTGATTCACAATCCGCCACGTTTACGACTTGTATGCAAAGTCACGACCAACTTGAATCTATCTATCTATCTATCTATCTATCTATCTATCTCTCTCTCTCTCTCTCTCTCTCTCTCTCTCTCTCTCTCTCTCTCTCTCTCTCTCTCTCTCTCTCTATATATATATATATATATATATATATATATATATATATATATATATATATATATATGGTTAAAAAGATCATTGGCATAATACTTACAATATGATCTCGATTAAAAGTAAAATGCCATAAAAGCAATAATATACATGCAAGGAAAGAATAAACAAGATATATCATTCGAGAAAAAATATTCGAAACACAACTTAAACATTCAGTACTAAACGAAAAACGTCAAAATGGAAAATGTTAAATTATGTATATAGTTTGAAAATGTAAAATTAAAGCAAAAATTGTTTTATTCTTAACAGATTTCTTTCGCAGCAAGCTCTATGCAATATTTTAAATAGATTCAATACTATTTATAAAGGAATCATTTGGTTGAAATTAATTAATACAGAAATACTTAACGCTCATATTCCACAATGCTTAACAAGCTAGTTTTCGATATGTCCAATCCTAATGTAGTCTTTGAAATTCAGTCGTTTTAGCACGATTCTCTCATCTTAGATCTATTGTCCATAGAAACAGGAAGCATCCTTAATAGCATCTGATTTTGGGGGAACGACTCTTAATGTAAACGCAGTTCTCATTTGAAATGGATTCTCTCAAAGAACTAGTTCGATATAATTTTATGCAAACATTTTCACCGTCATATGAACACTATTTGGGTCAAAGGTAGATCGTTTTAATACTTTTGATTAGCTTCAAATTTGTGGATAACAAAACAGCTATTATTAAATTAAACTCTATATATTGAGCTTGCTTTAGGATACATTATAAAAGTTTTCTAATAACAAGCCAAGGAAAACTATGTTAATGTTCTGACTCAAACAATGTAAGTGCAATACCGTTCAAATATACTATAATAAACTTCCTGGTTTTTACTCGAACGTTTCCGCTAAAATTGAACGCAGATAACCATAGAGTACCGGATAAATGCTACATGTAAGAAAACAGGGTACCTGACACATCGGGAAATTCCACATGAGTGTTTTGTCTTGTATAAAAGCAACCTACAATCTACACCAACACAATATTAATTCATACAAACTTCAGTTAAAATTCAAAACCTTTTCATCAGTCCGTATATTAACAAAAATGAAACTCAGTCTAGGTAAGTCGCTCTCTCTTTCTTTCTTTCTCTCTCTTTGTCTCTCTCTCTCTCTCTCTCTCTCTCTCTCTCTCTCTCTCACACACACACACACACACACACACACACACACACACACACACACACACACAGAGACTAAGCTCGGACATGCTAAAACATACATCGCCAGTCTAAACGCGTCTGCTACAAACTTATCTGAGACAAATAACAAATCGCAGTGACATATATTATCTCTCATATTCGTCTCATTGTATAAATATACGCTTCCTGCAACAGAGGAACGAACCCGCTCGATTTGAAAATTTTCCTACTATTATTAAGATGTTTGAGTCAGAAAATCGAAAATAATATAATAACTGATATAATATAAAAGATTCATAATGTGAAAATAGGCCTAAATTTACACGATAAAATGTAAGAAACGTTATTATGTAAAGCAGTGAAAGGAAACTTAATATAAAGTGAACAATTCTACCTATATCTCTGGACAATTTACATTGATAGATCTGTGAAAACTTCAATCATATATTTTAAAATACATATTACCGACAAAGTACAATTGTTTCCATTAAAGAAGTTTGCCGAAAGGAAAGAAATATTGTAATGATGCCCTTTCTATTTTAACTCAGAGTGTTTCCACTAAAAGAAATCTCAACGTTAAGTATCGCAAATGATTCCAACCATTTCTACATATTTACCATTTAACACTGTATATATATAATATAAATAACGGAAGCGTTATTTGAGTCGATACACTATATTAATGTTAAACATGCACACGACTTACCTGTATTACATGCTAAACTTAAATGTCACTATCTTTCCGTATTTACTCTTCTACAGGTCATGTATACAGCTTGATTCTCAGCTGTCTTTTGGTTACCCTAGAGCTATTTCGGGTGTTTGGTGCCCCAAAAGGCGACATTAACATCTCCATTAAGACACCGTGTGGGGGTCCTTTAACAAGTACGATAGAAAACAAGAAAACCAGCAACAAGACAATATCGCAGCTACTTACAATCGTCAATGAAGCCAAATCTCTTGCAGGAACTTCAAAATTTGAGGTCAGCATAAATAGCATTAATTGTTTTATATTACGAGTGGATACAAGCACATTGCAAACTGTATATTTTACTGCCTCGAGTAAAATGCATAGAAGAATTGTCAATTTATTAAAATATTTGAATTCCCTCTTGATGGTTTGTCAGTTTGCTTAGCTTCTATTCCACGGTAATTTCCATACGCCAGTACGTGAATGCCTGACAGTTCCAGTTTTGTGTACAAGAGACTAACCGTGTTTGTGGTGCACAATTGTCTTTATTAAAACAATATTTCATGTTTAAATCATGATTGTATCTTTTATTGACTTAAAAAATGTAAATAAAAGTAGAAACTTGAAAAGAAAACAATCATCTTATCAATTTGCATATGCGATAGTGAACAAGAAAAATTGTAGAACTATATTTTCTAGAGGACACTGGCTGGAATATGAGGAGTTCATTCACGTTCTTATTATACAGCTGCCCGGGGCATATTGTAACTCATTTCAAATTGCAAACATTTGTAATTATAATTATATATTCAAATATTTATATTTTTCTCTATGTATCGATGAAACTAAACCAGTTAATCAGTAATGTATATACGTTTTGATCTGGAACTAGAGAAAAACATAATAAATCACAGTATAATGAAATCTCTCTCTCTCTCTCTCTCTCTCTCTCTCTCTCTCCCTCTCTCTCTCTCTCTCTCTCTCTCTCTCTCTCTCTCTCTCTCTCTCTCTCTCATAGTTTATTAATTTCGCATGCAAGGACCCAGGATTACTTCAATCTGAAATGTGTTAGTAATAAGTCGTAAAGGTGTCTAAAATTGTTTGCATCTTGTTACCAAAATAAACTGTACTAATTAGGACGTCACCACCTACCCATTGTCATTGAATCCTTTTTAAATTCGTTATTATTTGAATTACCCATATGTGTAACGGGAAATGCAATTTATGTTATCCACAAGGCCACACCCCCTATAAAAACATTCGCGACAAAAAATAATTTGAGATAATCCAAAGAGGTTCACAATGTTGTTTAAATTCTTTAATTTTTCTATCCTTGCACATTTACAGATAACTCGGGCTATAGGCAGTTCAAATATGATCCTGTTCTTGGACAGCCTGAAGCTTTTTAATACTTTCAATGCTGACGAAATTAAAGTCGGACTGAACATTACGAAAAGTGTAAGTATACATTTCCATCTCAGCGTTAGATACAATGTATTTCTAAAGTGTCAGTTAAATATCAATAGTAATCGACAGATTGACGTACGATATATCGTGTCATGTGATACTTATTTGACTTGGGTATCTGAAAACTGCACCAGATCAAGTGGACTGATCTTCTGTTTCGCTTGAAGTACTCCTCAATGTATTTATAAATCGATAATGCCATTGAAAATATGTGAGTGAATGTAAACTTTAATATAATATGCACATACACACACACACTATATATATATATATATATATATATATATATATATATATATATATATATATATATATATATATATATATATATTATATTAAAACACTCACATACTGGATAATGAATCCAATTGTTAAGAACTATTGATTTCAATGCTAGAGAGACAATGTTAGCGATTGATGTAGGACACATGTATTCTTTGGACGCAAACGTAATATTTTTGCTATTATTTTGTTCAGTATTTTTATCCTTTCAGCTTGGAAATCTTTTCAACCGTAACTTTGGAAATTTCTCAGAGCTTGCTCTCTACACTAATGTGGCCGCTAGCGATGCAGCCTCCAATCATGTTCTCAACATCAAAGCCGTTTTGATTAAGTTGTGGACCATCTTATGTGAGCTTCAAATCGGAACGTTGAGCCAGGGAGAATCTATTACTCAATACATGAATACTTCCATAATTAGCGAACAAGTTTTGCTAGTTACCTCAATAGAGGAAATTGTTTTTCGTAACTACATCATTATGCGAGATGTTGAGAAAAACCTAGGGCAATTCAGTCTTCTGTACAAGTATATTAATGATAGATTATAATTTATCTGCTACTGGAAACTTCATGAAAGATCATGGGCATACTGCAACGTATTATATCACCTGCTACCTCATTTATTCAAAGAGTGCTATTTTTCATTCTTAAACTTTTTGTATTTCGCGGTCTGTGCAATAAGGTGATCGTTCATTAACAGCTTGACAATGCGTGTAGATATTCTGAAATGGGTAGACATCATTACGACAACGACAATGTATCAAGCAATGAAATCCTGACTCTAAATGTATTTTAATATATAACGCTGTCATTTTTTATTTCGCTTTTTATTAATGTTTTCTTTTTTTTGTCCTTTCATCGCGTTCTTCTCTGTTTTATCATTTAAATAGTATATGAATAACTTTTGAATTGTATATGTGTGCACATTGTAAGTTCGAGCTCATTCAGTCATAAACTAATTTTTCACATTAACTTTTACGGTACATTAAATAAGTGAAATTCATTATTTTATTAGAGCAGTATTCTGCAGGTGCTTGTGAATGTTTTAAGAGAAAGTTTGAATTATTTTTCTTGCAATTAGTGGATCTATATAAACAACAACTGTTAAGCAAGCTATGTTTCAGTTCTGTTTCTGATAGTAATTTATGATATTTCACATTATGCAAAGTGGAAGGTTACAAACCGTACGAAATTTGTATTTTCCCCGTTCCATCTTTGGATAGTGTTTAGGTGTGTTCCTAAAATAATGTATTAATGTTGTTTAGTTTGTTGCTGAAATTATCTATACTATAGTCGTAGTAAAGCGATTAAGTTTTCTCAGTATTTTAATTTCGCGCCAGCAAGAGTCACTGATTCAGCCAATGTGGATATGTAAGAAAGCTTGCCAGTAGCTTCTCGCGGGTCGGTGGTTCTTTCTGGGTTTTCCCTGGTTCTTTCTCCACCTTTAATACTGGCCGCCATGTATAGCCCATCTAGTTCTGCAAATGGCATTAAATTCTACGACAACAACATCACGCCCACAAAAGGATACCAAGTTTGTCTTGAAAGAGGACGCAATGGTAAATGGCGGACAGCACGAGGAAACAATGCGTGGGGTCAGTAACGAAGATGGCGGACAAGCTGTGGTATTTTTTTGAGTTTATGCTCACGTGAACTGTATACTGAAGCCTGAAGGTACCCTGCTGTTGATCGTTTGACAAACCATAAACCTAGCCTGGCATCTTGTTTAAGGGAAAAAAAGCAATTTGGACGAAATGGAAACCATGAGGGACTCTGTAACCCATATACCGGAGAAGCTACCCTGGCCATTTTGCCTAGACAAGAGGTGGGCAAACCTTCTAGTGCAAGGGCCGCATACACAAATTTGCAACTTTAGCGGGCCGCATAGTTCATCAAGAGCAAAAATTAAACATTTAAATAGGAAAAACAATAGGGTTTTCTAAATAAAATCATAATTGGTTTTCAGTTGTTAATATGTTGTTAATATTTGAAAACATAGTTCTTCGTACTAATAAGTATGGCTTATACTTTTGACTTGGCTTCAGAACACACAATACTGACAGCATCAATCATACAATCTTTAATAAACCCTGCTACCAAAAAAAGCTTGTTTTCCTTTGCGATTTTGTTGGCCAACACGAAACTTGCCGGTGTTGCATTGTTTTGTAAGGATGAAGCTTTTGCAAACACAGCTTGCTGTTGTTTCTGCTTTCTTTATCAGATCATTTGCTTTCGTTTGCAATTCTTGTTTTGATTTGTTTTAAAATCCAACGTTGCCGTGCTTTGTTTGAAAGTGGTTTTTCAAATTGAACTCCTTGAAAACGGCAATAGTGTCTTGACAAATCAAAGTTTACAAATACACAGCTTTCACTCCGAAATCAGTAAAGAAATTCTTGTCAGTCCACTCCTTTTGTTAAACACCACTGCATTCATCTTCAATTTTTCGCTTTCTAGATATCATCGAACAATACATATTGGGTAAACTTTGGCAGATAATAAAAGTGTTCCTAAATGTATAGACCGATACGAAACTGTCAATCTCGGTAAAGTCTTGACTTCAAGAATTTCGTGTTAACTGCGAGTCACTCGTATGCCATGGCGGGTGCATACATTGTTAAAAAAATAGTTTTGGTACATAAGCGCGCTCGTTTCGATGACACAGTCAAGACACACTGACGACGCACTCAGCCAATCACGAGCGTGTGAACAGTGAAAGACAACGTATGCGCGCGCGCACCTCGATCGACCCAACCTCCATGAATAGATTGTGAAACGGGCGAAACAAAATTATATTGAAATTTCTATGACTATTCCCACTGCCCAGTGGGAATAAGATCATAGATATATGAATATAATGCTAAACAAGCCAAATAAAGTTCTTTTGAAATTTATGTGGCTTTTCTCACTGGGTGGGTATTTGGATTTGCGTGGTTACCTCTCTCTCAAAATTGGAAATAAATTTTACCCTTGAGAAAATTAAATAGCTTGAACATAGGAATTGTTCCTAGGCAGCATGAAAATCCTAAGCGGGCCGCAGGAAAGCCTTTGGCGGGCCACCCCTGGCCTAGATGAAAGCAGAATGGGACATAGATCGTTGTTTTCATTGCCTGGTTGAATAGGGATCTCATTTGGTTGCAATATCCCTTTTCGAATAATCTCTATTACGAAACCTGCCTTGATCAATTTTGAACCATCGATCAAAATTAACAAACTTTAATACTAAACAGTGACTACACTTTTATATGTCGCATAGACATATTAGTTAACAAATTTGTTAGGGACCTACAATATGTGCACTTTGTACTAGAAAATTGGTATAGTTAATTTGCATAAAGAAAATTCTACAACTTTAATATTTGACTTAATTTCACAGGTTTCATACACATTATTGGTGATTTTTCTGCACATTAGTAAAACTGGAATTGATTTGAAATAACTATAGCTCGGGCGTTGCAAGGCTTACGATATCTATGGGCTGGCTTTCCGAGAATTTTTCCTTCTTTTCCATGATCAGAACAACTCAACATGACATTTGAAAACTATTTGTCACTCGTCATTATTTGATGCCAGATCCACAGAACGATAGTTTGAGCAATTTCCTACCTTATAAGGTTGATTTCTGAGAGGTGAATACATCTATCTGCTAATTTTAATAGCTATTCTATGCATTTAAATGTAATTAATCCTTCAATCTTTTACTAGATGCAATGACTGTACCAACAGCTTTCTCTATTGGGATCTGTAGTAGAAAATATTCCTAACCAGAATCATTGACAAAATGAATCCAAAATGTCAATGGCACACATAGGCAGTATGGAGGGGGAACATGTGACTTACATTGGTAATCTATATTCTGAACATTTCATACATGTAAAGTGTCATACTTCGTCAGAAGCGGCAATAAAGAAACATTTCCATTCGAACTAACTTCGACATGTGCACATTTTGTCTTTTGTGGAACGAAATGCCTTTTTGAAAAAAGTTGATACTTGCTAAAACAGAAATATTAATCGAAATGCGCCATTTTGATATTAGCTGTCTTTAGAATGAGAATGGGCTGATCAGTCAGCAATATATATATATATATATATATTTATATATAGATATATATAGACCACTTCCGTGGCCTAGTGGCTAGAGCGTCCGCCGCGGTGGCGGGAGTTCGTGGGCTTGATCCCCGGCTGAGTAAAAATAGCGCCAACAGCTTCCTCGCTTGGCGGTCAGCATTAAGTGTTAGGACTTGTCGGCCTGGTGTGACTGTGACTGTGTGGGACAACATGCTACATGTATGCGGCATGATGCCCCAGTGCTAGACATCGCTATAAACTGCCTCACTGCAGAACTCTTAGCAATATGTCTGAACGATTGTTAATGCTACGTTAAAAGTCCTAAGCACACACACACAAATACACACAAACGAACACACTCACACACACACACACACACGCACACACACACACACATTAGGACAATATAATTTAAGGAGTTTAATTACACACTGCCAAAGCATCATATGAACTCTTGTTTCGAAGCTATCTTATTAGCTGTAGACTATTATTAAGTCTGTTTCACAATCTCAAAATAGTCTGGCGGCAATTCTGTGGGTTTCAAGGCTTAGAAAGATGTATTTAAGGTTAAGTTTAATGAATCGAAGCATGTTTATATTGCATGCCAATCTGATGCATAAATTGATTTCTTTTTTTAATATTTTAGTCTTCAGTGTGCATATGACGAATGCATGGTCAGATACCTTAACAGCAGGTTCCAATAGTTCATTTTTTTTGCGAGCTAGGATCACAAATATATGTAAACGTTTCAAGAACTGTATTTTGCGTAAATCGATTGATACTGACCAACAAACGATATGCAAAGCGTTTTTACACAAACTGAATTTGACTCCTTTATAAGATGGCATTCTGTATTATGTGAGGGTATTGAAGAGGCTATGATCACAATTTCTTGGCACCATTTGCCCAAATTAAAATACATTTTAATAGCAGAGCAAGGGTTTGTGAGTGAAGATTAATTATAGCAGAGCAAGTGTTTATGAGTGAAGATTAATTATAGCAGAGCAAGTGTTTATGAGTGAAGATTAATTATAGCAGAGCAAGTGTTTATGAGTGAAGATTAATTATAGCAGAGCAATGGTTTATGAGTGAAGATTAATTATAGCAGAGCAAGGGTTTATGAGTGAAGATTAATTATAGCAGAGCAAAGGTTTATGAGTGAAGATTAATTATAGCAGAGCAAGTGTTTATCAGTGAAGATTAATTATAGCAAAGCAAGTGTTTATGAGTGAAGATTAATTATAGCAGAGCAAGTGTTTATGAGTGAAGATTAATTATAGCAGAGCAATGGTTTATGAGTGAAGATTAATTATAGCAGAGCAAGGGTTTATGAGTGAAGATTAAACCGAAATGATGTTAATCTAATACGGTACCAATATTCAGACCCTGTGAAAGTCACTAAAAGAAACCCAAACATAATGCTGATACAGCTATAATGATGGACAGGAATTACTTTTGTACACTTCCTGGTACATCTTTATATTAATTGTTATACTTTGTATATCGGATCGGTCTTACGTCATCTAGTTGCTTTTAAATTGATATTCAGAGGTTCAAAAATGATAATCAAGCCAAAGAATGTTTTAGAAATTCAACATTTTAAAGCACTTTAATTAGAATCGGTATACATCCAAGATAGAACTGTAATGTTTAGTGGGCCCATTGTATTGTCAAGAAACATACCAGTCATATTTACATCAATCAATATGGAGTGAAATGTTCCTGCTGAGTATTAATTTAACTAAAGTACCCGGGGATGCAATTTCATTAAGATACACGCATGATTGATGTCTGAATATACATTCTTTGCAAGGAACAATGTGAAATGAAATGATATTTTCCCGTCTGAATTACGACTGAGGTTGTTAACAAAACGTACGAATCACATGTACACGATACAGGAGAATCAAGTGGCAATAGCCACCAATTGTTTTATAGTTTTATTTCAGTTCATCAGAAATCAGATTAGATCAAAGCATTAAAGAAAGTCTGTCTTGATCCGTCCCAACAACCCGCTTGAAAATGCTGAATTGTTCTGTCAACCCCTCAAAATATTTCCTGTGAAACTAATAATGTCTACTCGAATTTGGTGCGTACTGTTTTACGTTTGAAACCCAAATTAGAAACGATCTAATTGCTAAGTCATCTTCATACTTACGCTTTCTCTAAGCAAAAAGATATAATTTCATTCCGTTTCCATAGTTTATAGTTCCGATTCAGAAACGAATCGACCTGTAACCATGACATCTTAGATATTTCTACTTAAAAGCTGTACTTACGGTACACAAACAACGTCTTCGGAAATGAAGATAAATGGTTATTCCAATTCTTGCATCAAGCAGCATTATAGGGGTATATTATAAGGATTTGGTTGCGACGGGTGTTCGTTTACAATTCAAGATTAATGGTCCGTGAAAATGTATTAGGCTGATTATCTGATACAAGTAGTAATAGTTTTACAGTCGGACTTTGCATTATATATACGAAATTCTCAAGTAGATGAATAAATACATTGGGGAATGGAAGGTCGTCTCGGAAACGTATTATCAATTAATATTCTTGTTCAGCAAATTTTTTAAGCAATGATTCAATCAAACTGTGTCACACATAGTGAATGATTTTTTTGGCATCCCCTAATGTTAATTTTGTAAAATATCCGCCTCGAAAATAAAGTAGATTAGGGTGTTTTTTTATTATCCTGTGGAGGATAATCTGCAGCCAGTCTCTAAGTATAAATACTGAAGACATGAACATGGAAGCATATTTCATTTAAACTTATGAATATACAAATATAAGAGGTAATGTATGTGTTTATCAATTGCATTTTCTCTGGCACATACCTGTCATCAGTCTTCATTTTTCATTACTAATTGGACTGCAAATGTAAACAATAATTCGGTTTATAGAGGTACTAAAACATTTAAATACCGAAACATGTTTTACTAGAAATTGTCGACAGACAGAATGCAAATATGCAACTTCTTCTGACTTTTATGTGTATAGAATTTGCATAAAAATATTGCCCGTATAGTAAATGGTCCAGCTAATCTTTCCTTCCGTTAATTACAGTTTTATGTTTCGAAACATTTCCAGTTAATTATAATAAATTGATATTTCAGACATACTTAATTCTTAAAATCGGATAAAATCTTGGGTCGGCTTTTGTATAATAGTGTAATTTAGAAAACATAAATTATCAACTATTGAATACCTTCGATATTTGTTTTCAGATCTTTGGAATTCAAAAAGATGGAAAAAGCCAGAAGTTTGTGGAATACGTCTCATATGCATATGCATGGAAGTAAATGGATCCAAGTGTTTAACCTTTGACCTTATGGGTGTCAAGTTGTGAAAATGAGCACAGCTAGCAGCCGATTGATGTAGTTGTTAAGGAAGTTATCCATCATATTAGTGGACTAAACTACGTAATTGTTCGTGCATTTATCTAGTATACAGTAGTTCTTTTCAAACCTTACTCTAATTAATAGCACCAATATGAGAACTATCGCTGATCCTATTGTTGTTGTCCCAATGAAAAGAAAATCACCTATCAAATGAGTGAAAGCACATATTGGGATTTTTTGTACTACATAAGTAACACTCATATCAATTTTTATGTAGGTTAGCATGGCCACCATTGTATTATGAATGGAGTGTCACATCATCTGTGTCAGTTGTTGCATGAATCGTTACCAGTGTTAATGAGCAACGAGAGAATTATATGCATTTTGTCGCAAGTACGAGAGCTAACTATATCGGATTGCTTTTCAAGGAATCACAATTTCAAATTGAATGCGAGGTAAACAACCAATCTGTCTAGTATTATTTAAAATGTTTATACAAATCTTTATTTTCTTTACTGTGTAACGAAAATACTGGATATTTAAATTGAACACATGAATGTTTTCACAGCTAGATTGAACGGGAAAGAAGGACCCGTTAAACAAATGATAAAAGGCATCCCACCTCCATGACACTGATAGAGCATCTGTGTTCTTGCTTTTTGGGTCAAAAGTTTCAGCGAGTCGGATTTCCTGGTTGCATGAAATATTTGTGTAGCATATTCAGGTGATTTTAAAGTTCTACTAGTTCTTGGTTTAGCATAACGGGAACAAAAATAGTTTGGGATATATTACATCTCAAACATACAGTTAGATATAATGTGGATTCTAGTGTTCAAGACATCAAGTGAAGTATCTGTCTTAGCAAACTCCAGAAAACTAAAAAAGATGAATGTGAGATAAATTGTATTCCGCTGAGCTCCTCTTGAAAGGAAAGAATTAGGTAGATCGAAGTAACTTTTGCCGAAAATGACGAACATTCGGGTATTGCAAGTTAAATGAATAATATGGGTGACTTGATTTGAAATATTGACAAATTTTGTAGAGTACTAATAACGCTGAGCATTAAGTAATTATCATATTATCAACTTTGTAATTTGGGCACACAATACTCCTATATATTTACCTTGCGTGTGAGATCCTGATTGTTATCGTTTCCCTATCTGCGTGGGACATTTGTATGTTGTAATGATGCTTAATATTTAACTTCCGTTTGCTTCTGAAGACTTACCTAAAAGGAATTCTTTTTTTGTGATCCATGATTCTTACTTGTCAATCATTTCAAGTTGTTTAAACTTCTGTGCAGTTTCTCAGGTACACGTTTAAGCAAATCACAAGTATTTGGAACAATATGAAAGTAATATCAATTATTAAGATACAATTATGAACCACTTACAATGATAAAGATACTGCCATTGTCCGTGTAATTACCCTTAAGTTACGACAGTTTATAATATTGTATGACCGTACTTTGAAATTTGGATGTGCCTAAAAGCTGACGTATTAGTTGAACGAATATGAGAATAATGAAATTAAATATAATCCTAATACGTCAGACAAATCAATAATAATATCAATATATTGGAAATGTAGATTATTGTTTGATAAAGTCCATAGCGTATTTATTATTGTATTCGCACGAGCGACTTCATCACAAAATCAAATATATAAGTTATTTACTAACAACAAACGAACTTGTTGCTTTGGATGCTTAGAAAGAGAAAACAATTAACAGAAGTTGAAAAAAGTTCAACTGTAATGTCAGCTATTATTTAGTTAGGCTGTGCTCTGTTTTGTTACATGCACACATAACATTATGAGTAATAACCTATTTTGCTTTAAGATAAACCTTTCTCAAGTAAAATTAATAGACATATTTTGTTTTGTTATGGAATTTGAAAGCAACATTTTTGCAACATTTCAACAAAGACATTAAAAAATGATACTATCAGCTACCTTGCTTAGCGTTCAACATTATGAGGTTAGTGTTAGTACTGGTCTACCTGGTGTCAGGATAATGTGACTGGGTGGGACATCATTCTACATGTCTGCCGCATGATGCACCAGTGCTAGACATAACTATAAACTGCCACATTGCAGACATCGTAATGATATGACTGAAACATTGTTAAAATTAAAATACCCAAAAGCATACACACACACACACACACACACACACACACACACACACACACACACACAAGTTCACCAAGTTATTCGTTATATATTGGATGATATTATTTGGTCATAATGCTGCCGGTGTCTCTTGATGAAGCTCTTATGTAAAAAAAAATATTGGTAATTGCCATTGATACTAATCACCGAAATAGTTCCGTTTTAAATGGCCTAATTTAAGCACTAAAGGACTAAAATCCACGTATTTATATACCATTAGTACGTGACTGGCTCCTGTGGGATTTTAGCATTGTTCTTAACAGTAAACTTCTTATTCTGCTAACATTCAGTGATCCTCATACGTTTTGCATCACCGATATCGGGATAAGGAGATATTAACCTAAAAGTACCTTTGATAAACGGACGGATAATTGTCCCAAATCGATCATCTTTTCTGTTTATTTATATTCCCGCGGTGGCGTATCTATTGTTATCTAAATATATCCTTAATAATGCGAGGTCTCTTATTACTTTACACCGGAATGAAAAGAACTAGGATTTGCATAACCGTGAGATGTATCTCCACCCAAAATATGGGAAACGTTTAAGGTCTAAGGTAGCTTATACAAGGTCAACTTATTTTTGTTCTCTTTTTATTTTGTCTGACACATACAATGAATGAGTAGTGCACCCACGATTGGAATTCCTCACAAAAATATCCGTTCGACGATGATCAATATGCTGGAAAATAATTTTTTATTGTTCATTTCTTAAATTAAATTATGCTTTCTTTTCGTGTCCGTATGTGCAAGCACTTTGGTTTTGTGCAACGTTGTTGAATGTCTATTATCTCTTTTATTAGTGTCATCCTTCCATGTTCATCATTTCTTGATGTTTAAGTTGTTATGCAATTTCGCAGGTATAACACTGACGAGTGATGAGATTCACCAGAATTTAACATTCCAAAACATGCACAATGTTGAGTAAATGCTTTCACATGTTTTATAAGAAGCGTTAAAGGCATGATATTAAGTACGAAGACATAATTTGTTAATCACATTTAAATTTTCAATCGAATTGAACAGTTAAAGAATTACATTTTATTTGTTATTCCTTTTGGTGTATTGTGGTTGGAAGTCTAATTCTGCAACACGTCAACAGAATAAACGCCGTAACAACTGAAACGTCCGAATGCATTTCAAATTAATTCACTATACTATTCTTCGATTTGGTGATTAAAAGGAATATTCTCGACATTTGTTGATTAGAATCTGTGTTGGAGTTTACTTTGAAATTTGTGTCATAAACATCATCGTTAAAACTCATAAATTGTATAGAAAAGATCATTTGATGATGCTGACAAATGTTTGAATAACTCTCTGGTAAAATGATGCTAGATTCACTGAGTCAGGCATACATTTTAAAATGTTAAGTTTAATCATTGGGGGTGTTGAGACACCTACAATGTGTTTTGATGATAACTACATATCTTACATTTCCACATCATTCTTGAAAATGTGTGACCTGTGTAATATGTTGTCAGTTCATCGTATTACTGGTCAGATTTGGGAGATAACTGGACTGGTTTTTTACTTTTTTTAAATAAGTAATATCACAAGTGACGCGATATACGATTTTACAAAATGTCAATATATGATTTTTATTATTAATGATTTTAATTCCGTCCAAAAAGAAAAAAATCAAAAATCAAAAATCAATAACAAATGTTGTGAAATATCCCCCGTTTATATTATGATATAGTTTCTTAGTTGCCATTTCTAAATCTTTCATAACTTTAAGGACATATGTGATCAAGAAAACGGTAAAGAGATATAGACGCATATATGTTGTTTACTGTGTCTAATGTTAAAATAAATACTGATATAGCATTTTGTATATGAAAGTTACTTTAACTAACTGTAGATTATACCTTATTTCAGCAACATTACAGCTAATATAAATGTTATTTCCATTCTACAAGACCAATGTCTTCAGAAGACTCATATTGCCAGAGATGATTTTAGCAAACACATGTTGTGTGTACGATGGTTAAAGTATGGTTGAGCTATCGTGAATGAACATTTTAGAAGTGATCATTACGTGAGAAGCTAATCTTTTCAAAGATTATTTTCGCATGAGCAAAGCATATTCACATCCATATGAAAGAGTATGGTTATGTTATCTGTTTGAACGCATCAGATGTTTAGTAACAAATAATAAATGTGAAACTAATGTGTGTTCTTGCTTTTCAGATCAAACGTTTCAACGAGTCGGATGTCATGGCTGCACGAAATATTTGTTTAGCCTATTTAATATGCTTTCATGGTACTAATTCTTCTTCGTATAGCATAAACGGAAATTACAAACTCTTAAACGTTTGTGATATATTACATCTCATTCATACAGTTGGATAAAAATGGGTTTGTAGTGTTTAACACAGCAAGTGAAATATATGTATCAGTCAAACTCCAGAAAACTCAAACATGGTCAATGTGAGATAATTTTTAATCCGCTGAGGATCTCTTTAAAATATAGAATCAAATTTAGAGTAGGTAGATGTAAGTAACATTTGCCAAACACCATGAACATTCGGGTATTGTTATTTTGTTGAACGATATCTTCTCAGGAAAACAATATTGATGTCTTGATTTGAAATATTGAAAATTTTGTAGAGTACCAATAACACTGAGCATTAAGTGATTAGCAGACTTGGAAGTTTATTCTGCACGTGTGCTTGTGTGTTTCTGTGTGTGTGTGTGTGTGTGTGTGCGTTTATCAACAATGTACTTTAGACACACAACAATCCTAGACAAATGATCACTAGGACAAATATACACGTAGCGTGGGAGATAGTGCATGTTAGGCATATAGACTTTGCGTGTTAGATCTGGGTTTTTTTCCGTTTCAGTATCTGTCTGGGCCATTGGAAGGTTATAAAGATGTATACTATTAAATTTGCTTTGAATTATCAAGACTTACCTTTTTTGTTATTATCTGTTTTAATGCTTTCCAAATGATTCTAAACAGGAATCATTACCATATTTTGTGGTGAAAGATCCTTATTTGTCAATCATTTTTTGTTGTTTAACTTTCTGCGTAATGTATCAGGTACAATTATTACCATACAATTATCAACATTTTACAACGTTAAATATTCTTCCATTGTCCGTGCAAAAACCCCTAAGTTACGACAGTGTATAATATAGCATAACCGTACAAATTGAATCTTAGATGTGGCTAGTAGCTGTCGTATTTGTTGCACGATCATGAACATAGCTAAATGAATTATAATCCTAATACGTTAGAGAAATCAACAATGATATCAATAGATTTGGAATATAGATTATTGTTTATCACGTCATTAGCATATATATTGCTGTATTCGCTCGATCGACTTCATCACTAGA
Organism: Unio pictorum; assembly: GCA_030141615.1. Classification (NCBI taxonomy): domain Eukaryota; kingdom Metazoa; phylum Mollusca; class Bivalvia; order Unionida; family Unionidae; genus Unio; species Unio pictorum. The sequence goes on from JARLTB010000010.1 coordinate 6,459,143, forward strand.
TGGAATATATGGTATTTACTAACAACAAACGAGTAGTGTTGTGTTGTATTTTGTTACAATAACATCGAAAAATACGAGTAGTAACTTATTTCATGGTAAGAAAAACCCTTCTAGTGTAAACTGAATAGACATATATGTTGTTTTGTTATGGAATTAGAACGCGACTCTTTGCATACCTTCTACTAGTTCAAAAAAGACCTTCAAAAATGGTACTAACAACTACCTCGCTTACCGTTTATCATTAAGAGGTTAGTATTAGGACTTGTCGACCTGGTGCCAGGATAATGTGACTGGGTAGAACATCATGTTATATGTAGGCGGCATGATGCCCCAGTGCTAGACATCAATATCAGCAACCACACTGCAGACATGATAGCGATATGACTGAAACATAGTTAAAGCTACGTTAAAATACCCAATAACACACACACACACACACTCAGACACATACAGAGACAGACACACACACACAAGTTCACCAAATTATTGACTATATATCGGATAAACTATTGGTCATAAATATGCCGGTGTCTCTTGACAAAGTTCTTCAGTGAGAAAAACAAATAGTCATAATTATTGCCATTGATAATAATCACCTAAATAGTTTTAATTGCACTAATGTATGACATTACACTCTTTATTATGCTACTATTGAGTGATCCTTATATTGTAAAATGTACAAACTCTTCTTTGACATTTGAACAACTCAATGACCTCACTTTATCTGTGTCAGAACTATTGCAAACATGTAGCTGAGCTCGACTACACGGGTATTCATAATAAAAAACCATATGTCCAATAGTAGGCTAAGCAAATACCACAGAAGGGTCAGCATTTAAGGACAGGACCCAAACCTTGTCATGTTCCATCTAAAATAATTTGACCTGGAGAGTGTGATTTCCTTATTTTCAGTCAACATATATCTTTTTATGTTCACACATTATATCTAGTGGATCGAAAATGAGCTTCTAAGAAACACAGTTGTTTCTATTTTTTTTCAAAATACATTAGAAAGATTACCTAAAGTTTTATGAGTCAAAAGGAATAACGTTGAATTTTCATAGTCCCGCATAACATATATCTCTAATTATACAAACGAAACAAATAATACAAAGGGTCAAATGAGAAGATCTAAAGTACATTAACGCATTATAGGCGAATTAGAGAGGACATTAGTTAAAATTCCCAATAATATCTTATGTGCGATGCATAAGAACATTTGTAATCGAATATAAAATAAATAAGGAGAATGGAAAACATTAGGGATATGGGTCTATATAAAACTTTACTCTGCTCTCTCGTGTATGGATACTTTATGTGAATGATGTGATTATTTTAACAATAACAATATTTTTGAAGTCTCCTACTTGTAAATTTCAGAATGTATAAACGGCACTTTTCAACATACCTCTTTCATTAACAAAATAATTTCATTACTGTTTAAACTATTTTCGCTCGACACTCTTTAAAACCAAAATATTTAGAGTTAGTAAATTATTTTCTCCAACTCTTATTTTCATTGCAAGACATATCGTTTAACCCATTTTTATAATTTTACAGTTTAAATTGTTCTGAGTGCCTCACAACATGAAAAGATAAACTATACATCAAGTCGAAGGAAATACTTACAGATGGATATTATAAAGTTTCTAAGATTGAAGAGATCAGCTAAAATATAGGATATAGGCAAGCTCAATCAAACATCAAATAGGTCAAATTGAAAAACCTTTGATTCAAGGGAGATGTTTTCGGAAATATCATCTCAGATGTAAATTTGAATAAACTAGCAAAAATGTTATGAAAAAGCATAAAATGCAGCAATTGTCATTTAGCTGACGGATATATTTTAGTGAGCAAATTAGTTTTTTTTTTATAAGGTGTAATTTTATATAGACATATGTTGCTATGTGTGTTCGTGAGTCTATCTAATATAAAAAGTGTTCCTCCTGGATTTCAAAAGTATTTAATATATATTCCCTTTGTTGTACACAATATAACATGGCGAGAACAGATTGACTCAATCCTTTATGCATTCACCACTACCGAGGTCTTCTTTCTTTCTTGCAAAAGTTTCGTTTTACATGTAATATTGAAATTCTCATTTCGAAGTTCATTACTGAACTCACGAAATCATCCATATTTTATAAGAGATGTTGTAAAAACGATAGTAATTCGATGTTGTTTTCGCCATATAATACGTATCAGAATATCCCTAACCTCAGCGTTTTGTCACATTTGTAATAGTCAGGTGATATTATATTTCTCACCCATAAAACAGATACATATAGGTTGTTCTGATAACTTTACTTTTATTATCTCAGTCTAGTCATCTCAGACCTGTCGTCTCAGTCAGGTCTTTACTCGCTCAAAAGTACTTTGAAAAAGAAAACCCGAGTTTTATACTGTTTCTGGCATAGTTGTTCTAAAATCAAATAACATCAACAAAAAATATTTAACACAAGCCTAATAAGTAGAGGTCAATCCATGTTTGAGAACTAAGCATACAAAAACATTTCGAGAGAGACAAATACAGACGCATATGATGTCGAGTCATTTCGCTATAATTTGACAGTTTTCGAGTGGGAACAAGAACATGTTTCCCAGCTTGATAAATACTTTGTGGAAATATGTATACATTATTCCGAGAGTAAAAACACATCTGACATTGAAAATCTAGTGGTCACGTTATCATATTTCTCAATCGATCTAATTGTATGCACAGTTAAAATCATCCCTCTATCATACTTGCCTGTTTCAATTATTCATTAAAATAATTTTTGCATCACCGAGGACGGGAAAAGGAGCTATTCACCTAAAAGTACCTTTGATAAATAGACGGATAATTGTGTCAGAATAATATCTTTCCTGTTTCTTTATATTTCCGCGTTGGCGTGTAGTTTGTTATCTAAATATAACCTTAAGAATGCGAGGTCTCTTATAACTTTACACCTGAATATAAATAACGAGGATGTGCATAACCGTGAATGGTATCTTCACTCCAGATATTTGAAAGGTTTAAGTTCAAAAGGTAGATTGAAGAAAATCGATTTTGTAGTTTTATTTGTATTTTATCTGAAATAAAATGAATGAGTAATGCACCCATGATTGGAAAAATATTGAATTGCTCACAAAAAATATCCGTTCGACGACGCTCAATATACTGGAAAATAAAATTGTATTGCTTATTTTTTAACTTGAATCATGCTCCATTTCGTTTCTGTAAGTGCAAGCGCTATAGGCTTTGTGTATCGTTTGTGAATGTCTGTTATCTGTTTGTTTCCTCTCATCTTCCCATGTGCATTGTTTCTTGATGTTTAAATTGTTATGTAATTTCGCAGGTATATTCTGATGAGAGATGAGATATCACCAGAATTTAGCATTCAAAAACATCGACTATGTTGAGTAAATGCTTTCAGATATTTTATGAGAAGCGTTAAAGGTATGATATTAATTATGAGGACATATCATTTGTTAATTACATTTACCATTTCAATCTAATTGAACAGTTAAAAAATTACTTGTTATTTGTTATTCCTTTTGGTGTATTTTGGTTAGAAGACTAAATCAGCAAAATTTCTACAGAATATAAGCCTTAACGAATGAAACATCCGAATGCATTTCAAAGCCATTTCACTATACGTTTCTGCAATTTGTTGAATTAGAAGGAATATTCTCGATATATGTTGATTAGACTCTTTTATTGGAGTTCAATTTAAAATTAATTGATTTGCTGATTTATGTTGAGGTGTTCCACATTAATCTGTTCTTGGACTTTTTGCTCTTCATTCTATACACACAGCCGCTCTCCCTTTGGGGCCCAGAGTGGCTGCGTGGTCTAAAACGCTGTCCGTTACAGATTACTGCCATCTCACATCTGTCTGCGTGGATTCGAGTTTCCGATTCCGCCAATGTGGGTATATGAGAAAGCTTGCCAGTAGTTTCTCAATATGTAAATGGTTCTTTCGGGGTGTTTACCCATGTTCTTCCTCCATCAAAAAAATTGGCCTGTATGTATAGCCTATCGTGTGCTGAAAAATGTCGTTACATCCTACAACAATATACAACATCTTTATCGCATTGTTTTTTTTCCATTGGCAATTGTTTAGATAGAAAGAAGAACGAATAATTTCGTTCATTCTTATAGACGATGCACCTTTAATTTGTTGTGCGTGAAAAGGAGTCCCCAGCAACGTTGACCTGGTATTAACGTTTATAGATAGATTAAACTTTTCTTACAAACTTTAAGTCAGCGAACTAGAGTCCTGCCGAACAAACAGGACATTGTACTCAGACAAAATCATTTTTCAATACAGAATGTCCAACGCTCTCGAAGTTGCATTGTTCGATGCAGTTTCCGTGTAATAGGCGATCTATCCTTACGTAATCTAACAAGTCACTTTGATATATAAGCATTACATTGGTGCAATATTTATGAACAAGAAGGTTGAGTGGATGTAGAAATTCCCCCATTTACTTTAATTTATGTGTGCCGGATATTTCTAATACTTAGCATCAAAAAGAAACATACAAAATATGTAAGTACATTAAATATTGTACAGGAACTTCATGACATATTTACCTCATAAATATGCAGTGATTGGATGAATTTCTGTCTATTTTGAGTCAGGTTTATGTTCACATTCTTCTGTGAACAGAAATTAATTTTAACTTCACATTTAAACCACGCTTGCATAGAAGGGTTGATAGCCCCTGTGCAGTTAAATTTGCCAGAAAAACAAGACAATTTAGCCCAATTCCATTCAAGACTCGAATAAAAAGTGGCATCCGAAATCACATCAAGTGATGTGTTCACATGTTATGACTTGAAACATATGAGACGTCATAAAATTCAGACAAAGTGCAATGACAATGTGGTTCTATTAATTACGTCAATGTTTATACGCCGAGATTTAACAACTTCGTTACATGTAAATGCCACACTTGCGTACAAAATTAAATTTGAAATGTACGAATCTCATACAGGTGCATCAGTACATGGATACATTGTTAAAAATTATCTACACAAATTAAAACAATGAAACAATTGTTATGTCTTCATGTTAAATATATATTGTTATTCTTATCTATTTCCTGTTTGCCTTTTTACTACAATTAATTTCATAAATTTGAATAATGTATTATAGTTCACGACATAATATTTTGTCATATCATGCATGTTATTTTCTATTCCCATATTACCATACGACCTTATGCTGCGAAGCTATGTAATTAAAAGCAGACTAACAGTTGCTTTTTTCACAAACAAGGCTCAAAAAAGTGGCTGAAAATCTGTTATTCAGTGCTTAGAATGTGGTCTTTAAGTCTGAGTTTAATTTAAAGAATATGAATGGATAGTCTGAAAACTTAATTGAGAGTCCCAATAGTTCTACGTCTGTTTGACGACCTAGGGTCACAATAATTAAAATATAAAAATTTGAATTTGACTATTGTGCGTAAATTGTTTTTATACTGACCAACGTTTTCCAAAATAGACAACAGGCAATAGGCAATGCATCTCGTACATGTGCTATATTTGACGTATTGTGAGATGGCATTCTGTATTTTTAGGGGTATTGAAGCGCCTATAGACACAATTTATTTAAGCAGTTTTGTCCAAACTGTTGCATCTTTTAATAGTGGATCAATATTTTATTAGTTATGATAAACAGAAATCATGCTAAAGTATTATGGTACAAATATAGAGACACTGTTAGAGACAATAAAGCTATCCAGACATAATGCTCATACTCGCAGAAAAATGATGGACGGAAAGTACATTTCCACACTCCCTGATATATCTTTATATTAAATGTTTGACTTTCGCTTTGTTTCTGTCGGTCTCATGTCCTATCGATCGCATGTATTGATTTTCCGATATTTAAGGATAATGGCTATATTTTTTCAAAGCAAAGAAAGTTTGTTGGTTCATTCGTTTCAAGCACTGCAAATTGAGTCGGAATATACCCATGATAATGTTCTTATTGTTGTTCTAATTGTACAGCTCATAAATATACGTCATATTTACCTTAACCATTCTAGCAAGCGTTATGGCCTGCAATGTTAGTGCTTGCCTATTAATTTGAACAAATTACATGATGATGCAATTTCATTAAGAAACAAATATGATTACGTCGTTCTGAATATATCATCTTTATTTTGAAGGGAACAATGTGAAATTAAATTATATTTTCCCGTCTAAATTACGACAGAGATTGTTTCAGAAAATTGCGAATCGAATCCACCCGATCCAGGATCATTAAGTTACTAAAGCTACCCTTTTAGTTATTTTACTTATTTATTATTTATCTATTTATATATTTATTTATTGATTTATTGATTTACTTCAGATCATGAGAAATCAGAATCTATTAGTTCCAAGGCAAAACTATGTCTCGACCCTCCCAAACAGGAATCAATCCAAAATACTGAATTCTTTTATCCACCCTTCACATATTTCCTGTAAAACTAACAAAGTATATTCGAATTTGGTGCGTTTGTTTTACGTTTGAAACCCCAAATTGAAAACAATTTATTTACTGAAATCATCTTCAAACGTTACGCTCATTCTTTTTTTAATAGTTTCTAGCTCCAACTGACATTCTATCCCATACCGGAACGACGCGACCAGTAACAATGATATCCTACATGCGTTTACATTGAATGGGTCATATCTGGTACGTTATCTAACTTTTAAGGGTATACAATAACCAATTTGTTTCTACGGGTGTTCGTTTACCATTCAAAATTAATGGTCCGTGATAATGTGTTGGGCAGACTACAAGTAATAATAGTTTAACAGTTTGACGTTGCTTTATGTATACGAAATTCTCAAATTGATGCATAAATACACTGGGGAATGGCACGTCTTCTCAGAAATGGAACATAATACTTTTTAGCAACTTTTATTTTATGCAATTATATCCTCAATGGCAGTCACTCATTATGATTCATTTGTTTGCATCCGTATTGATCAATTTTTAAAATGATCGGTTATTTCTTTCGGCGGTCCTTTGGATTTTCCAAAGGAGGATTATGCGTAGCCAGATTCTAAGTATAAATACTGAAGACGTGAACATGGAAACATATTTCATTAACACTTACAACTATGCAGATTATAAGAGGTAAACATTCTGCAGTTTTAATTTATAATTAGATTCGTAATATAAACTTTCATGTTAAATTTTTATGCAACAATATTTTGGCTTACAGAGATAATAAAACATCTCAATAATGCAACGGGTTTCACTAGAACTGGTTGCCAGTGGAATGCAAATATGCAACTTCGTCTGACTTCTATGAGTATAGAATCTGCATAAGAATCGTGTTCATAGAGTAACTGGTCATGCTAACCATTTCTTGCTATTATTCCAGTTTTTGGCGTGGAAACTTATTTCCATTTCATTATAATAAATTGATATTTTAGACATACTTAGTTCATATAATCTAATAAAATCTTGTATCGGATTTGTACAATAATGTAATTTAGAATCAATAAAATGTCAACATTAATTCTTTCAGGGCTTTGGAATTCAAAACGATGGAAAAGGCGAGAAGTATCCGGAATACTTCTCCTCTGCATATGCATTGAGGTCCATGGATCCAACTTTTTGAAATTGTGGGAGTCACGTTGTGAAAATCAGTACAGCAAACAGCCAATGGACGCAGTCATTAAGGACGTTATCCATTATATTCAGAGAGGAAACGGGGCAAATATTTACGTAATTATCCGAACATTTATCTAGTATAAAATGGTTCAGATCAAACTTCACTGCATTGAGTAGTACCTAAATCTACTATGCTTCGTATTGTAGTTTTTTCTAACTCTTAAACAGGGGATGGGTGATGGCGTGGATCTCTCAGACTGCATTATAAATAGGCGAACTATGTTGCTATTCATCGCAGACACGTAACCCTCAGACCACAAAATCATTCCAATCTGATAAACAATGATGTCTTTAGACTTAGTTACTGAACCATGTCCGATGAGAAAATTAAATTCCAGTTCAATGATTGTGATCTGGATTATTTAGAAAATGCAAAATCAATATTTCCTATACCTTAAAATTTGACATCCATTCCAATATTGCCGCATCATTATAAAGCTCCACAATAATAATAATAACATTAATAATAATAATAATAATAATAATAATAATAATAATAATAATAATATATCTATATTTATATTGTAGCATCAACGCAATACTAAGCTGGATTTCAATGTTTGTGAATGGCGACAAGTTACGTCAACGAATGAAGGAAGGAATAAAACAAGTGAATGTAAATGGACCAAATATCTCCCAGAGAAACTAAGTGGAAAGGATGTCAAGGTATATACCTATCATCTCGTTATAGCTCGACCTGGTAAAGTTCTACTCCTTATTGGAAATATATCTGAACCACATTATCCGTTTATATGTTTTGCTAATATTTTTCCTCTTAAAGACTTTTTAACAGAAAAACTAAGACGTTGTCACTTCAATCGAATATTTTCTCAACGCACTTTAGTATATCTGCTATGTTCTAACAAATGACCCTAACAGTTTAAGCATCTCTAAGATGTAATATCCTATGTCTATAAAATATGTTTTCATATAAGGGGTTATATAATTTGTGTATATTTAGCGACACTGTTTGCACCCTATATCAAATGTATATAAACAAAACAAGGATATGTCTCATCTCATTAAGGATTATCAATGTTTACATCACTCTATAATGGTATCATTTCAGAAAAGGATCATCTCAATGTACCGTGGCTTGTCAACCTATGCAGTCTTACTACAGCGCATGGAAGATAATGAAAGACTATGGACAAAGAATCTTATTTTGGATTCGGAACATTCTGGACAGCATAAAATTCATGAAGTTCAGAATTATTTTGTTACAATTGGGTGCATAATAGAACGTATCACTGGGAACAAGCCAAAAGTAAACTTGGACAAACTTTTTGATAGCATTAAATTAAGTACTGATTTTGCTCATGGCACCTCTGAGGGTATTTACGTATTAAAGAGAATGGAAAACTTTCTTGACATTTCTGAAGCAATCCTTAAAGACAATAAGAAAAAGGGATGAAAAAGCAGAAAAGAAGGAAAAAAATCAGCGAAACGGAAACAAAACGAAGCAAAGGAAAACTTAAACTTAAACAGAGGAAATAATGTGAGCTGTGTTTTCTGTGACAGTTTAGTAGCTGAAGATAAAAAGAGCTATGTATGTATGTATGTATGTATGTATGTATGTATGTATGTATGTATGTATGTATGTATGTATGTATGTATGTATCTATGTGTGTATGTGTGTGTGTGTGTTAGTGCACGTGCGTGCGTGCATGGGAGGATGGATGGATGGATCGATAGGAAAACATTTATGCAGTTCATATTATGTTTTCCTCTGTTGCGATGAGATGTGAATAACATATGCTAGATGAGAATACTTATGAAATGTAAAAAATTACAATCTCTTACTCGTAAATGTTCACGATAAATGTTTTACTGAATAAAGTAAAATCAATGTACAAAATAGTTTTTGGTGCTTATTGTTTTGTTTAACATCAATTCAATTCACTTAAAAACCCGAAGTTTCTAAAAATTAGAAAATTACGACTATATTTATATCATACGTAAGAAAACCGGCTGCAATACCTTAGACATTAGACAAAAAAAGTCAATATAAACTTCGAAGCGAGGTTAATTTTGTGGTTTGAGAGAAAGGCGATAGCTTACAAACATATATTTCTATGTTTATCAATTACCTATCAATTTTCTTACACTTTTTAAGAGGTTTTATAGTTATAAACAAGAACTTAACTGATTAAAGGTCACACAAGACTGTTAAATATTAACTCTAATAAACTGGAACATACTTTTATAAAATAAGTGCAAGATACGTGCAAGATATACAAAATATGTCAGAATGATTTTTATAAACGTTCAATATAAATATTATATGGATTTAAAATTTACATTGTCATTTTTATTTCAATGTGTATACTTATATCTATAATAGCAGGCTGCGCGCTAAAGAGCGGCCAATTTCATAATGCTCTTAACATTTGCTTTACAACTAACGGAAGATAATAGTTCTGATGACTAGTCATAATTGTGATTCTTGTACCATATTTTCAGTTTTCTCTGTAGCATCTTCTGGAAAGTTGATATGACAAATATTTTGAACAATGGCTGTAAGTTAGTTTTAAATCTCTATTTCAACAAGACATCCAAGTTCCAAACGCGAATGCGTATTTTTGCTTTCATGTCCTGCACGTAAAGGTCTTACCTGCATTATTGTGTATGTAGATGGTTTTGACCAGCTTCGAATTATTACTAATGCTTCTGGTTTCCCAAGCAATAACTGTGCTTGTTATTTACCTTTCGTAATGTTTCCAATTTTGGTTGTTGCTTGGAACCAAAATAGCGGCTGTCTGCACGACCTATCTCAGTACCTGATCATAGGTAATTTCGAGGACGTTGAGCAAGCTTGTTCTGATTTTCTCTTTCCATTGTCCTCAAGTTTCACAACCAATTTGAGTTAATCAAATCATAGGATATTATGTTTGCCGAGAATAAGATTAAATATGTCAAGGGTATGAAATAAACGTTTGAAAATAAGATAATTTTTCTGCAAACGTTCCTGATCCTCTTTGAGTTTACTATAATCTTATCGACATTGCTTGTCAAACATGAGTTGTTATTGTTGAATGAACATTAGTTCTGGATGAATTAAAGTTGAAATAATCACGATATTTACCTCGCTGTTACTAACACAATTTTAGTTTGATCATTAATCCATATCATTACTGAATATTTTCTAGTAAGACATTTTCAAGAAGAATTCTACATGAGACTATTTCACTTAGGCTGTCTGAGCCATTACAGTCCGATTCTTTCAAGTATTACACTTTAGCTATTTTAGCCATTACCCACTCAATCTTTGCCTTTACACGTAGGTTATCTAAGCCATTACTCCCAAGCTTTCCGTTCAAGTATATCCGTAATGTAACTCCAAAAAATTCGTCAAAAACAGTATGTTTCTTATGTTGTATAGACTCGCCATTCTATGTCGATCCTTTGCTAATAAGAATACATCTGCATCCGGAAATATATAATAACCTGTACCAGATTTGCAATAGTCCTTCTACAGATATGATTTGGTCATGAAATAAATGCATAACCACGTTTGAATAAAGATTTTTCACGTCATACAGCCAAATAATATTACTTTATATTTCAAATCCTTCACTTTCTCAAGCATATTGCATGCAATACAACTTTTAAACTATGGACACGTTGTATAAAGGAATTGAGAGCTGAGAAACATTGGGCGTACCTATATTCAATCCTGAAAATGAAAACGCCCGTTAAACCAATGAAATAATGACAAAATAGAATATATTATGTAACCAAAGAGGCACATATACGATTTTGGTGTACTAAATATTTTGGATAAATATTTAAATTTGATGTAGATTAGCGTGACCATCATTGTCTTGGGTACGGATTACATCACATCACCCGGATTAGATGTTATATGAATCGTTACCAGTGTTGATGATCCAAGAGAGGATTATACACGTTTTTCTCAAGTAAATCACTGACCTTTGAGGACCATCAGGCCATACAAGGACGAAACTGCTGATTTGTAAACTTATGGGAATGGTGGATCAATGAAAGGTGTTTGTAGCCAAAATAAGATTGAACCAACCCAAGAATTCGGGAGAAGTGAGTGATTTGACAAAGGATACGTGAAACAGTTCATAATGTTTAGTTTGCAAGCTTTTATAAGTAGTTATGTCATACCTGGTTGTGAATCATACGGGCTGTACAAATGACTGATTCACGAGGAATATGTTTAGTACAAATGTTATGTTGATTACAATTGAACATATTTGCTTCAATTGATTATGTTGTTTCAGTTGAGTTACGTCCATTTCATAAGATTATTTGAATCATACTTTCTTTGCATGAAATTATTTTAACCTTACTTTCATTGTTTGAGATGGTTTGAATATTACTTTCATTACATGCAATTATATTAAATGTTACCTTCATTTTTGATTATATGAGTCACATTTTGTTTTCCAGTTGTGGATGTTTGTATAAAGTAATTGAATGAGTCCGTCTGTTTAGGACGTGAAAGAAGTTCACATTGTTGTATAGGATAAACGTTTTTGAATTTATTTGATAAACTTCCATCCCTCATCACATTATGTATATGTTGTCATTTAATTCTTGCATCCATTCAGGCCAAATACTGTTACACAGACTAACTAGACCTGTAATATAACAAAATTCCACGGATGTGGCATATTTCTAATGGCACAATTTAGTTATTTATAAACAGAATCAGACCTTTAACAATTTTCAACCACTTGTAAGTATGAAAAAGCTCATGCAGACAATGCATGATGATATTCAGGTAGGCCAAAACACTACTAGCAATCCCGAGCCAAACAGAATTATGAATCCTGGGGCAAAACACTACTAGCACTCACGGGAAAAGGTCAGGAGCGCAATATAATTTCAGTTTATATAACACCCCTTCTCATGAAGTAAAGGAAAGACATTGAATCAAGCTTCCTTTGCATATTAGTCAAATATACAGATACTATATAATAAGTAAAACTACATCGGGATATATCTAATGAATTACAAATGAAGAAATATAGTACTTCTATATGCGTGAGAGTGCATCTGCAATCAAATTATTCCGTTTTTACTTGAGTAACTCATCTGGTCATGTTTTTGTTGGATACATTTGTTTACAAAACAATACACTGGATGATCCCCCACATTTTTATCTTCCTGAAATCGATTCCCCATCAACCAAGGCATCACTTGTATTGACAGACATTTTAAACAATTGACTTAATTTGGAGCTGCAAGAACCCGAGCACACTTAAATATGGAATTTAATTTTGTCAAAGATTCCTGAAGCTTGTCAGATCAATGAACTTTATAAGTTTTACTCAACAAATTTGTCAATAGGGTCGTTTTTATGGAAAGCTCTGTTGGATCTTTGCACATAACGCATGAGTTGAGTCGCGCTCAATAATTCGAAAATAACTAGCCGAAAAAATTAATCAATCTCGGGTGGGTGATTCTACGCGGCAACGAAACCAGGGTACATTTATGATTACACATAAATATTGATATAAATCCTAATACACGATTCCGTTACATTACCTGAACCCTTATTAAAAGTGGAAACACTTTTAGAAAAACACTTAATTGAGCCAAAAATACAAACTGAAACATCACAGGATGACGCTGGGTTGGGACTTGTTTAGTGAAGACGCCGAAACCAACTGTGTTAGTAAGATGTTTATTATAAACGCAAATTAAATATGAACGAATCAGACACATCATTATAAACAAAACAACGAAAGTTATAACGTTCCTAAATTTGAACTATCAACAACAGTTAGCTCAACAAAAAAACACAAAAATAAATTTAACGAATGAAATTTTACACAAAACAACAAATAAAAGTATATGATCTACACCCCAATATTAGCAAGATCTTATTAAACACAAAGGGTGACCAAAGCATGTGAGTTATGCACTTATCAATAGAATACTCATTATATTGATCAATCTGTCAATTTATCAATTTATCAATTCATCAATCGATTTTGGAAAATGTATGAATTTATGAATCTATCTTTCATATAAAGATGTTGAAATGGGAATGTAATGTACTTTTGCTCATATAGCAAGTGTGAAAATAACAATCAGATGGAGCACATAATATAAATTATATAACTTTCGTGGAGCCCATTTGACGTCCAAGATGTGTCTCAGGTTCCACACACTCTAGTGAATGGTAAAAGCAGTCCCACGCATGGTCCATCCCTCCCTGTCAGTTGAAGGATTCCTTGAGAGCCCTCGCATTCAACACAGACCCGATGGTCACGAAGCCTTGATTTCTCGCATTAATAACACCTGTACCCTCTTTTAGACCAACGTCACCAGACAGAGAATACACGTCAGAAGAAACCTTACAAGAGTTATGTGATACCACATCTACAAACCATATATAAGGCAGCTAAAAGTATAACAGCTAAACCGTGTAGTACATATGACACAGTTAAGTAATTCTGCATTAATATATGTTGCGCATGCGCGCACATGAATTCGTTTCCAATTTTATAAATAGTTCGTTGCATGCAGCGTATAATTAAAATCAATGTCTGTTCAGTTACAACAAATAGCTAACTCGAACCAGACTATAGTATTTCTAATATCATGGTTTTATATAACATAGGTATTGACTCTATATAGAATGTAGAATATATTCTAACACATCTAATATATGAAGTAATTCTGTCAGATAGAACAATTAACGATAAAGAGTACAATCTTAAAGTTCAATAACTCTACAGCTGGAGATTTGCTCCCGTAAAGAGGTAAGATTCCTGACAAGACTCGTCGTAGTAGTGTAATTTGTTTATAGAGAATTTGATCTTTATGTGTACTAGCTGTGACAGATATGCGCCGCTACATGCAACCGAAAAGATTAAACCATCATTGGGTGTCGCTGTACGCAGAAACGAAACCCGAGTTCATTTTGAATCACATCTACATATTGATATAAATCAAACACAATTCCGTGACATTAACTCCCACGATAAAAGGTCAAAACACGATTAGAAAAACACGGAATTTAGCAAGAAATACACATTGAAACGATATTTACATTACCATAAAAACATGGTAAGAGAAAGAAGAAAGAAAAGCAAATAACACTATGCTTAATTATTGTGCCTATACGTTTTCCGACCCTTTGATTGCTTTAATCCGGAAAGGATATGTCTGTAGAGTCAAAACCCAATGCATCAGTCTTGCGTTGGCAACTTATTCCTTGTTCAAATATATCAGAGGCTAATGGACTGTTTCAAAGACAAATTCCCTTTCGAAAAGGTACTTGCGCAATTTACATATACCCAACACCTGTGCCAAACAAGCCTATTCGATCACTGAGTAATTTCGAAACCATGGGAGCAATTTCCTACTAGCATAAGCTATGGATAGTGTTCCGTCCTCTTTTTTTGTAGCAAAACTGCTCCTAATTCCGTGTAGGAAGCATCAGTTCTCAATATGAACGATTTATTTAATTCCGGGAAACTTTAGTATCGGTGCACTGATCAATTTTCGCGTAAGAGGGCCAAAAGCTCTTTCTTGGCATGAACCTCAAGAAACTTTATTGGGCTGCCCCTTCCTAGGCATATCTGGCAATAGGTTAGTTATAGCGTCGACATTTGTAACGAACTTCCTGTTTCTTTATTTTTGGCCAGTCAGAGTCTTGGATTGCTTCAATGTTGTCAGAGTGTGGTTTTAACCGCCCTGACCCACTTAGTAGATTGCCACAGCATTCCAAGTTAGAATATCCTATACTACACTTAGAGGTTCTCACTGCGAGGTTTGCATTGAGGAATCTGACGAATATATCGACTAATAAACTAGCATGCTCTTCCAAGATAAGTGTATATATAAGACTATCGTCGACGAAACTCATAGACCTTATTCAATTCATGACTTTCAACTATTTTTGCACAAGACACTCGCACGACGCACCGGCGATAATCACACCGAAAGGCATAACCTTAAGCTGGTAAATACCTTTAGGGTTCGCGAATGACGTTATTTTTTAAAACAAGCTGACCTTCTCTGGCATCGGTTGAGTATCAAACACGGTGACTTTATTTACTTTTCGAAAGTCTATACAAAATCGATTCGTTCCGTCTGTCTTTCTGACCAGTACCACTTGGGAAGAATACAGGGAGCTTGATGGCTCATTCACTCCCAGGTCTATTATTTTATCTACTTCGTCATCGATTTTCTCCCGTGCATTAAAGAGTATTGGATATCTGTTAAATATGATTGGTTCTGAGATATTCAAGTGTATCTTGTGCGTTATTAATCTAGTATTACTTGGTCTGTCTGTAAATTCGTCTGGGAACTTACTCAGATTCCCCTGTCCTGCCGACACTGATATTCAGGTAATTCTGGGCACAGGCTGACCATATGTATTTGCCCTAGTTTCGACCGAATGTACAATAGGAAACAGGGAATCAGAGTGTGTTGGGAGTCTGGATCCTTCTATATGTCCAATAGTTAGGTCGTATATGGGGTGTTCCATACACAGTCCTTCCATGGTTAAGTCAGAAAAGGCGTCTCGATTTCTAATTTCGCTAAGGGAACGCGATCAATAGTTTGACCTGATAACTTTCACGGAAATGTCCAACCAATTAGTTAATCATCTCTAACGAGACTACGCTTTATTACGATGTCCGTGCACCTGGTGTCGCGTACGACCAAGACTTCTTGTCCGCTGGCGGTACCAGTAGCAGTCGGTACCCTCGCCTAGAGAAAAGGACAAGAGCCGACCGAGTGAATACCATCATGACCGATCTGTACCCGCGTTGCGGATTTGTATGCTTTATTCGCGTTATCAGATGCCTAGTTATCACGTGAAAAATCACCGCCTCCTGACCATGCTCTGTTTTCGATAGAAACCGCGACTCTTTGGACAAAACAATTCCTTTTTGGACAATCTGCCGTGGTGTAACACCATTCCTTACAGGTGAAACATTGTCAACTCTACGATTTGTACCCTCCCAGATTGAAAGTTTCCACCAATTATTTTTAGCACCTGTCTCTCGTTCTCTGGGTCTTTGATCTTTATCTTGGTTACCTCCCTTGTTATCCCTTGGGATCACATTCTGGGAACCTCCCCAAGCTTCGTTAAAATGGTCTGCCTGCGTAGCCATATCAGAGTAATTATTGAAGGAATAAATACAATTCCTTAGCACAAGTATTTAACAGCTGGTCCCTAAGTAAAAATTCGGTAAGGCCCTCGAATATTTTTGTATTCTGCCACATTCAACCCACCGCTGAAAACAATTGTCCCGTTCTTCTGATGAACTTGGTTAATGTTTCGCCTTTCTCGGGTTTACTACGTTTAAACGTTTTGCGGAACTCTAGCTGTGTCAAGACGTATATTTTAAGAAGTGCTTCTCTTAACGCGTCATAGTTCAATGCATCGTTTATGGGTAGACGCGAATACATATCTAGCGATTTACCTTTAAGTAACGTGCTGAGATGGAGCGACCAATCGTCTCTTTTGTCCACTTCGGGATCGTGGCATATTGATCAAAGCTATGTCCATAACTATCTAAGTTATCTTTGTCATCTTCAAAAAGGGGTATTATATGCCCTCTTAACTTTAACTTTTCTTCCCCATCTTTTTTATCCTCGAATAATTCAAATTTCCTTTTATGTTCTTTCTCCATATTCCCGTCTTTAAACTCGATGATTTCTAAGTTTGCTCGTTTTTCCATCTCTTTTATGACTCCTCAAGTTCACTTACCTGCTTTATTCTTTCTCTTTCAACTTCTCCAATTCTTCCTTCTCCTTCTCTAACTCTATTTATTTTCTCCTTCTCTGCCTGCGTATCCAACTCTGTCTTCTCCTTCTCAAATACCATCGTTTCCCTTTCAAATGCTATCTTTCTTTCCTCCTAATGCTTTTTAGCTCTGACTTCTCCTCTATATATCTGTCTCCTTTATCTTTTGATCCAATTCTCGAGCCCGGTCCTCCTGAACGAATTTTCTAAGGGCATCCCCATCATACCCAGACTGGTTGCCCAACTCTACTAGATCTTTGAGTAAAGACATTATAAAAACTGTTGATAAGATATCTAATCCCATGTGCACTATCATATAACATATCACATCAGGAAAGTCACAATCTGAAATATAACTGCAAACTATTACCGGAGTCAAGGTGTCCGTACTGGTAGAACTGTCGTCTCTCACCCAGACGAAGCATAGCCGCAATTATTCCAAATTTAAGTGAAATTGTTTAATAGCACTCAGATGATGTTGTTACGGATGATTTTAAAAATACACGCTCTTTCAAAACTTACCGTAATTCTTCAAATTTCATTTCAATACAAGTCATAATTGCTGTATAATTATTACAATATCATTTCAAATAGCCATTGAGTTTAGAGTTAAAGTTGGTGTTGGTTCAGGCATTGTACTGATTGGAAATATATTTGAACATTTATTTTGTTAGGACTCTAGGGTTTTGGACTATGTAACAGAAAAGAGAGAAATTAAACACGTCTTGTAACAGTCAACCAATAATTGATTTCTATTGAATACAGGTTGAAAATTACCCTTACTGTGTTATGATATAATTTCCAAATTGTCCTAAACGTTCTCTAAATAGTCCAAACATATGAAGTTCCAACTGAATTCCTGTGGTATTCCAAATACGTTCCTATATTGAAGGTAAGAATGTGCCTGCAAAATAAAATATACCAATGTGCCAATGTCAAAGATTGTGGTGATGTGCTGATAGTCTTTTGATGTATTACAAAAATATAATCCAAAACAGAACTTGTCTGAATTCACTATAATTCTAAATGAATGTTTCGGTCCAAAAATGGTATTAAGCTCTTTGTAATTCCGGTGCGGAATAATTCGATTAATGTAATCAGCCCAACTAAAAAAGTTAACGTAACAATAAGGATTGTTCTAAATTCAGACGTTAAGGGAATAATTTATAATTTCTCACATAAACAAGATTATCTGAAAAAATTAGAAACATTACAGAGCCAGCATGTAGGTCAGACTCCTTTATGGATTATTAAAAGCTTGTCAACACGTTTAGGAATGTCAGAGATGAAATCTGATGTCATAAATTCAGACCCCAATAAACTAATTTATCATAATTTGTATTAATTTGAATATTTAATCAACAATGATAGAGAAATATTAACTATATATTAATGTGTTTGCACACTGAATGTCACTGGTCAGGAACAGTATGAACTTGATTTGGACAAGGTCAAGTACAAAATACAGATTCACATAACATACAGTCATTAAGAAACGCCAACAAATAATATACATTATATATACCAATTCAATAAATGTTTTATTGGAATAAGATTTAACTCGCGTGTTTTAATTCCGCTGCCGTGTTAATTATTGTATGGAATCGTAATGGTTATTGTCTTAATTATTGTATCTAATTGAAACCTCTATTGTGTTAATTATTGTATGGAAGGGCAACCGCTGTTGTAATAATTATTGTATTGTATCCTAATCGCTATTGTGTTAACTATTAATGGAATCGTAACCGCTATTGTGTTAATAATTGTATGAAGGTTACGTACAATGAGTAACAAATTTAAATAAATCTGAATACCTGCTGAGTTTAACATGCACTGTAAATTGCACTTAATCCCTTAATTATTACAACTTGTAATTTGGATTGTTACACTCCATTGTTGTATGAGACTCTGGTCGTCGAATATTATATTGTATTCACTAAGGTGTTAATCAGATTAATAACGTGTGGTAATAAGATGACTCTTTTTTATTTGTATTAACCAAACATGAGAGCTGGAATAAAAGGAAATGCAACCTCATATTTAGGCGAGATAAATTATGTTTAAAGCGGAGGCTTTGAGCCCGACGTTTAAACAAAATATTTATTTCTTCGAAATAACTCAAGTTCATTAAAGGGTACATGTTGCTCAGTACAAAAACGATAATATTTGTATATGTATATATCTCGGTCTTCGTCATTTGCACTATCATTCTCCCCTTGCATAACTCTGAACCTGATAAATATCTAATTGGTCTAAACGCTTTAACGTCAAAACATCAAGAAAATGTAAAATATAATTTTCCAGATTAAGTGTACGAACAGTATAATCATTCTTTCTCCACTAATGTCAAAATATAACAAACTTTTCTTCCAATTTTGTTCTTCATATATAAATTATTGGTCATGGTAACCTCTTTCTGGCATTTTTTTTTATCCTATTGCAACATATTAACTAGTATAGCAACTTAAACAGGAAAGGAAATGTGCTTTAGACAAAACAAATTGTTTTCGAAGAATAATATTCTAACATAGTTCAACGTAGGTCGTTTGTTCCTTCAACACATTTTCAATTAATCGTGTCTGGAAAAAAGTTCCTTGAACATTTCGGTTTGATGCGATTTGTAATGACTTATATATACAACGTAGAGATTGGATATTAAATGTAAATGCTGAGAAGCGAAAATAGCGTTCTATATGATAACATCCCAATGTACAATAACCAGTTAATGCTGATTTTTTATGAATTAATATTTAATATATAAGAATAAGTTGCTTTATACGACAAAAACGAAAACATTCATCAAATACTAAAAAGGACTTGTCTGTCAAAAAAACAATATCAATAGTCGTTACTGATAGATCTACATATTAAACTATGTTTGAGATAAAACGTATCCCACGGTACATCGTTTTGGGAGCAAACGGTAAGCTTCCTATAAGAATTTATATCTAAGTGCTATTTTGTTTACAATAGACTAGTAACTGGACAATTTATTAAACTTGTACTATCATTATACGACATTAGTTTGCACAAGTTGCTTCTGATATATTTATCCTCAAATGGTTTTCTGTTGTCAATCAAATGTTGTGTTATTCAGTTCTAAATAACATATGCATATATCGCATGCTACCTTTCGTTTACTGCAGCACTAAGGAAATAGAATGTTCGTTCTGCCAGAGGGCTAGCTTGGGTACCGTTGCTGTGCCTACCAATATCATGCCAATATCATGCAATAAACCTGCGAATATGACCAAATGATTATTTGTCATAAGTACCAATTAGGTTTCGTATATTATCTGCCTAATTGATATTTTTTATGAAAAGTTTAACGTTCTAATTGGAAAGCGCTCGGTCCTGGATGTCCATGTCAGTAGTCGAGCCTAATGATATCAGTCAAAGAGCGATGTGATTCATCCAAGCATTGTTAAAAGTAATCTTATATTATAATACAATTTAATGTAGGTCAATCGTTACACTGGGTTCAAGGCAGTCTAGACATTTCACATGTACATTTGGTAACATACTACTATCAATGGTCAAGGAGGGTTTATATTTAGAGTTGATTTTTCAAGCAAAGACATTTTTACTCAGCATAATCTCTGGTAAATGGCCTTGCTTGTACTTAAAGAAATAGAAACTGTCTTTATAATTTGATTTACACAGAATAATTTTAGAAAACAAACTTGTACCACACTATATATGTTATAGGGAGAAACCGGAAGGATTTCTTCACGCATAGACTATTTTTAGAACGGATATTGTAATCAACTGTATATTTTAAATGGAAAAAAAGGTAGGTTTTCTTCACGTAATTAGTCTCTAACGTACAACCGTTGACCATGACTAGACGAGCGGACATGATTAGGCTAAAAACGAATAAATATCAATAAACATACGACTATGTCTCTGTATCTATGAGTGATAGCATAATATTTAGTCAATCCGTCCTAAATGGAGAGAGAGAGAGAGAAAGAGAGAGAAAGAGAGAGAGAGAGACGGAGAGAGAGAATCTTTAAAAATGTTAATGAAAAAAGAATATTAACCTAGATGAATTGTTAATTTATTAAAATATTTGAATTACCTCTTGATGGTTTGTCATTTTGCTTAGCTTCTATTCCACGGTAATTTCCATACGCCAGTACGTGAATGCCTGACAGTTCCAGTTTTGTGTACAAGAGACTAACCGTGTTTGTGGTGCACAATTGTCTTCATTAAAACAATATTTCATGTTTAAATCATGAGTGTATCTTTTATTGACTTAAAAAATGTAAATAAAAGTAGAAACTCGAAAAGAAAACAATCATTTTATCAATTTCCATATGCGTTAGTGAACAATAAAAATTGTAGAACTATATTTTCTAGAGGACACTGGCTGGAATATGAGTAGTTCATTCACATTCTTATTATACAGCTACCCGGGGCATATTGTAACTCCATTCAAATTGCAAATATTTGTATTTGTAATTATATATTCCAATATTTATAATTGTTCTCTATGTATCGATGAAACTAAACCAGTTAATCAGTAATGTATATACGTTTTGATCTGGAACTAGAGAAAAACATAATCAATCACAGTATAATTAAATCTCTCTCTCTCTCTCTCTCTCTCTCTCTCTCTCTCTCTCTCTCTCTCTCTAAAAAAGGTGTTCATTCAGAATTTATATACACGTACATTGAACCGGATGATAGTTTCATTCAATTATATGACTTCAGTATGATTTTAAATTTTGGATTTTTACTTCATTACAAAGTATATTTCCAGACCGTTGCAAACACATGAAAGAACGTTTGACAAAACAAATGTTTGGCATATTGAGTAGAAATTGTATTGAGTAATATCTCATCTCCATCACTAATCCCCTGGTTGAATAACTATTTTGTTCACAAAACATCATGCAATTGTCGGACCTGATCAGAAGCTATACTCGAGCTAATGTTGGCAAACTTCATATTTTACAATGGTAACAATCAAAATAGCTTCCTTTATGTGCCAATGTTAATGCAGTAATTAGAGGCAGCTATTGTATCGACGTACTATGCTAATTGAAATCCAGCTTTATAAAAAAAAACTCCACACATTTACGAATATGAAATATGCATAAAAATAAATGCTAGATCTTCATATGTATGTATGTATGTATGTATGTATGTATGTATGTATGTATGTATGTATGTATGTATGTATGTATGTATGTATGTATGTATGTATGTATGTATGTATGTATGTATGCATGCATGCATCCTTGCATGCATGTATGCATACCCTTTCGCATAGGGAAGTAACATATACAGATATTAAAACACAGAGTGACACTCTTAGAACAATACATATTTATATTATGGGGTCGGCGGTTTTTTCCGGGATTCTCCCGGGTTCTTAAATCCACCGGTCGCCATGTATACAATATCTTGTGCTGAAAATTGGCGTTAAACACTACTACAACTACAACTCCATTCTGTTAAGGAGAAGACAAACATATATAATAATGAAAACTCCAATCACACACACACATATATACATATATATATATATATATATATATATATATATATATCTTGTGTTGCTACACTGTATTTTGAACGATAAAACAGTATCAATGACAATTAGAGACACTAAGGTTGTCTATGAATTAAAAATCGTGAGTTTCAAATGAGGTGTTTTTTTTTCTCAAAGTAAATTCAATGAGAACATACCGTAATGCAAACTAACGAACACACATTTTTTACGATAAATATATTTTCTTGCAATGACCTTAAAATCAACTGGTACAGTGTTTACATCAGTCCATAGCTTTAGCGCATGCAAGATAATAATAATAATACTAATAATAATAATAATAATAATAATAATAATAATACTAATAATAATTATTTTAGAGAGTGTAACTTACCTGATGTAGTAGAACTAAACTTCCGTAAGTCTCTACATAATAGCATTAATAATAGATGACGATGATGATGATGATGATGATAATGATGATGATGATGATTATTATGAAATTAATACCATAAATTCGCAACACTACTTTGATCACATGGAAATAATTAATGAACTTTCTTTGAAAAAATGTACGAGACACTTTCGTATTTATTTCAGAGTTCACGGTGTCCAGACCGATGCTGTGGCCTAGTAGTTAGAGTGTCCGCCTCCGATGCCGGAGGTCGTGAGTTTGATCCTCGACAGAATCATTGAAAATACGTTTAAAGTGGTATTAACAGCTGCCTCGCTTGTAGCTCAGTGTTGAGAGGTTAGTGTTAGAACTGGTCAGCCTGGTGTCAGGATACAAACTGGGTGTGATATGATTTTACATCTTTGTGGCATAATGTCCCAGTGCTAGACATCACTATAAATTCTCTTTTGCAGACACCGTAGCTATCTGACTGAGAGAAAACAAATCTTGTTAAAGCTAAGTTATAATTCCAAATTACACACAAACAATCACGCGCAGCTTCATTAGACAACAGAACCGTTCCGGTGGCCTAATGGTTAGATCGTCCACCGCGGAAGTGGGAGGTCATTGGTTCGATCCCCGGTCGAGTCATACCAAAGACTAACAAAAATGTTACTAACAGCTGCCTTGATTGGCGCTCAGCATGAAGAGGTTAGTGGTAGGAGTGGTCGGTCTGGTGTGAGGATAATGTGATTGGGTGTGACATCATGCTACACCTTTGTGGCATGATGCCCCAGTGCTAGACATCAATATAAACTGGCTCACTGCAGACATCGTAACCATATGACTAAAAAATTGTTAAGGCTACGTTTAAAATCCTAGTTAAACAAACAAACAAACAAAACCATATGTGTCATCCAAAACTAGTTCTACCCGTCGGAGCCCCAACTTTTTGAATTAATTATACAGTCATTATACCTGTCAACTATTAAAATGGTACCTACAATGCTTATGTTAAAATGATTCTTTAGACAGACCAGCTACCTGTAATTTCTATGCAAAAAGTATGTTGTAATTCGGGTTATATAATCAATAATGGGGTTAAAACCGTTTCATGATATGTTTTATTTCATGTATTGGTATTTAAAAAATCAACAAATTCGATCATTGCATCAATGTGTAAATGATCCTATCTAATTTTTAATTTATGAGCATGAAGAGTGTTATTTATAACACTCCGAAACATTAAACTAGTGTAATACCGTTAGAATGTCATCAAATTAACTTCCTGGTTTTAAACTTGAACCGTAGGCAACCAAATAATCCCATAAAATGTTACCTACTGTGTACATTCATATTTTTCTGCTTCATTTAGTTGACCCATTTTTCGGAAACATCTAGTTTAGGTAAACAATAGTACAAATGATGTCAGGTACATCCAACAGCGGATATTAACCACACTTGATCAGGTTTCTCTATATCAAATATTATTTTCTTCATTGCTCTTGAGTAGACGTTTAAATAATGTTAAATGTGACAGATTTTTAAATGTTATAATTTTGTGTTTAAACTACGTCGACAAATGAAAAATAAGAAGAGTTACTGATCGCCATTGTATTTTAACAAGAATACCGCTTCCGGACCAAAACAAAATATCCTTTCGCATAAAATTGATGTAAATGCTGTACGAATGATTAATTTCCTTGTTGAAGCACTTCAGAAATATAACCCTTGTAACATTCAATAAACCAATCTTTTTTCAACCAGGTATGCCTCGTACCTGTAAGGGTAATTCAGGTGCAATGCATACCTGTTTGTTTATAAGGGAAGTATAATGAAACGTGCTACTGACTTATTTACCTAGTTTTCAGACACTATATACAACTGTGTTCATAGTGCTCGTTTCTTTATGCTAGAATTATATGGAACCATTAGCGCTCCAGACAATAACGCTAACAACATTATTAAAACAACATTACATTCCCCGTAACGATTACGGAAGTAAATACGAAAACAGGCAACGAGATGATATCAAAACTACATAAAATTGCCAATGAGGCGAAATTTCTTGGAGGAACGTCACATTTCAAGTCCAGTCTATCCATCTATTTTTCCCTTCAAATTAAAGAACATATTTCGAGGTCAACATGTTTAAATCTGAACATTAATGCGGTATCAATTAAATTGTAATCACCTGTGAATACACTCATCATTGCAACTATAACTGGCGTGGATCCTTGATATTTTGCACAGCGTGGATGAGTGCGTGAGTTCTCAAATAATGTAGTTAGTTTTGAAGACAATTAACAAATATATCATCTATTATTTAAAACAGATTGAATTACCTTTAAAAATTGAACATGGAAAACTAAAGCAATACCAAAACATTTTACCTATTAAACGGCAAGAGCGACGAAATATTATTTCAGATCATATGCGTCTATAATAATTACAGCCAGATGGGTTTGGTATTTCTTTTCTTGCATATTTACAGATGAATCAGGACATAGGTAACTGATATCGTCACATTTTGGGTCAACTTCAGGTTTTTCTAGACTATCAAAGGTGACCACAATCAACACAACACATAAAAGTTATATGATAACACCGGTATGTGTCTTTGTCCTCTGTATACCACATTTCAAATCCAGTGGAAGTACCAATCATCTACTATATTCTCAGATATTGGTATACTTAGAACAAAATGGTATATACATGAATATAACGTGCTGATGATATTGGATTTGGATGACAATATGTGTTGATTGAAAATTAAGAAAAGGGGGAGGCTTGAAAAGATGTAATTAACGTTAAGTTTAATGAATCGAAGCATGTTTATATTGCGTGCCAATCTGGTGCATAAATTGTTATCTTTTTTAATATTTTAGTGTTCAGTGTGCATATGACGAGTGCATGGTTAGATACATTAACATCAGGTTCCAATAGTTCATTTGTTGTTTTTGCGAACTAATATCACAAATATATGTAAACGTTTCAATAACTGTATTTTGCGTAAATTAATTTATACTGACCAACAAACAATACGCAAAGTATTTTGTACACAGGCTGAATCGTTCTGTCAAACCCTCAAAATATTTCCTGTGAAACTAATAAGTTCTACTCGACTTTGGTGCGTATTGTTTTACGTTTGAAACCCAAATTAGAAACGATTTAATTGATAAGTCATCTTCATACTTACGCTTTCTCTAATCAAAAAGACTTAATTTCATTCCGTTTCTATAGTGTATTGCTCCGATTCAGAAACGAATCGACCAGTAACCATGACGTCGTAAATATTTCTACTTAAAAGTTGTAATTAAGGTACACAAACGTCTTGGGAAATGAAGATGAATGGTTATCCCACTTCTTGCATCAAGCAGTATTATAGGGGTGTATTATAAGGATTTTGTTTCGACGGGTGTTCGTTTACAATTCAAGATTATTGATCAGTGAAAATGTATTCGGCTGACTAACTGATACAAGTAGTAATAGTTTTACAGTAGGACTTTGCATTATATATACGAAATTCTCAAGTACATGAAATAAATACATTGTGGAAACGTAGTATCAATGAATATTCTTGTTCATCAAATTTTATTTTAAGCAATGATATAATCAATTTGTGTCACACAGAGTGAATGATATTTTTTGCATCCCTTAATGTTAATTTTGTAAAATACCCGCCTCGAAAATCAATTAGATTAGGGTGTCGTTTTGGATTTTCCAGTGGAGGTTAATACGGAGCCAGTCTCTAAGTATAAATACTAAAATCGTGAACATGAAAGCATATTTCATTAAAACTTACGAATATACCTGTTATCAGTCTGCATTTTTCATTACTAATTGGACTGCAAATGTAAACCTTTATGTTCAGTCTTACTACAGCAATAATTCGTCATACAGAGGTACTAAAACATTTAAATACTGAAACATATTTTACTAGAAAGGGTCGACAGACGGAATGCTAATATGCAACTTCGTCTGACTTTTATGAGTATAGAATTCTCGTAAAAATTTTGCCCGTATAGTAAATGGTCAAGCTAATTTTTCCTGCCTTTAATTACATTTTTATGTTTCGAAACATATTTCCAGTTAATTATAATAAATTGATACTTTAGACATACTTAATTCATAAAATCTGATAAAATCTTAGGTCGGCTTTTGTATAATAGTGTAATTTAGAAAACATTAATTATCAACTATCGCATACCTTCGATATTTGTTTTCAGATCTTTGGAATTCAAAAAGATGGAAAAAACCAGATGTTTGTGGAATACGTCTGATATGCATATGTATGGAACTAAATGGATCCATGTCTTTGACCTTTGACCTTATGGGTGTCAAGTTGTTAAAATGAGCACAGCTATCAGCCGATTGCTGTACCTGTTAAGGACGTTATCCATCATATTCGGGGACTAAACAGCGTAATTGTCCTTGCATTTTTCTAGTATACAATGATTCTTCTCAAACATCATTCTAATTAATAGCACCAATATGAGAACTATCGCTGATCCTATTATTGTTGTCCCATGAAAAGAAAATCACCTATTAAATGAGTGAAAGCACATATAAGGTTTTGGTGTACTACATAATTAACACTCATATCGATTTTTATGTAGGTTAGCATGGCCACCATTGTATTATGAATGGAGTGTCACATCATCCGTATCAGTTGTTGCATGAATCGTTACCAGTGTTAATGAGCAAAGAGAGAACTATATGCATTTTGTCGCAAGTACGATATCTCACTATATAGGATTGCTTTTCAAGGAATCTCAATTTCAAATTGAATGCGAGGTAAACAACCAATCTGTCTAGTGTTATTTAAAATGTTAATACAAATCTTTATTTTCTTTACTGTGTAACGAAATTACTGGATATTTAAATTGAACATATCAATGTTTTCACAGCTAGATTGAACGGGAAAGAAGGACCCGTTAAACAAAAGATAAAAGGCATCCCTTCTCCATGACACTGATAGAGCATCAGTGTTCTTGCTTTTCGGGTCAAAAGTGTCAGCGAGTCGGATTTCCTGGTTGCATGAAATATATGTTTAGCATATTCAGGTGCTTTTAATGTTCTACTAGTTCTTGGTTTTGCATAACGAGAACAAAAATAGTTTGGGATATATTACATCTCAAGCATACAGTTGGATATAATGGGTATTCTAGTGTTCAAGACATCAAGTAAAGTATCTGTCTTAGCAAACTCCAGAAAACTAAAAAAGATGAATGTGAGATAAATTGTATTCCGTTAGTTCCTCTTGAAAGAAAAGAATTAAATGTAGATTAAGTAGATCGAAGTACGGTTTGCCGAAAATGTCAAACACTCGGGTTATTGCAAGTTACATGAATAATTTTTTTTGACTTGATTTGAAATATTGACCAATTTGTAGAGTACTAATAACGCTGAGCTTTAAGTAATTACCAACTTTGTACTTTGGGCACACAATACTCCTATATATTTATCTTGCGTGTGAGATCCTGATTGTTATCGTTTTCATATCTGCGTGGGACATTTGTATGTTGTAATGATGCTTAATATTTAACTTGCTTTTAATTCTGAAGACTTACCTAAAAGGAATTTCTTGTGATCCATGATTCTTACTTGTCAATCATTTCAAGTTGTTTAAATTTCTGTGCAGTTTCTCAGGTACAAGTTTTAAGCAAATCAGAAGTATTTGGAACAATATCAAATAATATCAATTATTAAGATACAATTAATAACCACTTACAACGATAAATACATTGCCATTGTCCGTGTAATTACCCTTAAGTTACGACAGTTTATAATATCGTATGACCGTACATTGAAGTTTGGATGTGCCTAAAAGCTGAAGTATTAGCTGCACGAACATGAGAATAATTAAATCAAACATAATCCTAATACGTAAGAGAAATCAATAATAATATCGATATATTGGAAATGTAGATTATTTGTTTGGTCAAGTCCAAAGCGTATTTTTTATTGTATTCGCACGAGCGACTTCATCACGAAATCAAATATATGTTATTTACTAACACCAAACGAACTTGTTGCTTTGGATGCTTAGAAAGAGAAAACAATTAACAGAATTTGACAACAGTTCAACTGTAATGTCAGCTATTATTTAGTTAAGCTGTTTTGTTACATGCACACATAAAATTATGAGTAATAACCTATTTCGTTTTAAAAAAAACTTTATCAAGTAAAATTAATATACATATTTTGTTTTGTTATGGAATTTGAACGCAACATTTTTGCAACATTTCACCAAAGACATCCAAAAACGATACTATCAGCCACCTCACTTAGCGTTCAACATTATGAGGTGGTTAGTGTTAGTACTGGTCTACCTGGTATCAAGATAATCTGACTGGGTGGGAAGTTATGCTACATGTATGCCGCATGATGCTAACATTTAGTGATCCTCATATTGTTCAATGCACAAAATCTCTTGTGACATTTGACCAACTCTATGAAGAAACTTAATCTGTGTTAGAGCTCTTGCGAACATCTAGCTGAGCTCGACTATACGGTTATTCCATAATAATAAATAGACATATTATACCCAATATGGGGCTAAGCAAATACCACACAAGGGTCAGACTTTAAGGACATTAACCAAAAAGTGTCGTTTTCCATCCCAAATATGTTGACCTGGAAAACATTATTTCCGTATTCCAAATCAACGTATATCTTGTTATGATCACACCTTATATCTTGTGAATCGAAAATTAGCTTTTAAGAAACATAGTTATTTCTATTTAAAAAATACGTCATTAAAAGGATCACCTAAAGTTGTATTTGTCAAATGGAATAACGTTCAAGTTTCAAAGTACTTCAACTTGCGTAAAATAGAGAAAATAAAATTTATATACTTATTTTAACTCATCGGAAATTCATACTTGCATTCCACAAGCATACATGAAAAAATGTTTTCCATCGAGCAAGCGGTAAAACAACCAATTTACTTCAAAACAAGGATGCTATACTAAAGAATAATTGTTCCACGTATATTTTGATTTCCTGTCTTAGTGAACGCCATTGCGCGTCTATATAATTTAGTCTAGGCCTTAAATTTGTAGGTCTCATGTTACTTCAAAAAGTAATGTATATTTAATATAATAGCTTTTTTAATTGGTTATAAGTGAAAACTTGTTTTTAAACACATGAGATAAAATTAATCTCAACGTTATTTCCATTTACGATACTTACATAACACTAATATTGTCTAGCGTATAGACACTTTCTGTGTGATGGTGTGATTATTTTAAGAATAACAGTGTTTTTGAAGTATCCTACATGGAAATGTCAGAATTTACCAATAGTATTGGCACTACATGTTTTTCAAGATACCTGTCGCATGACCAAACTAGGTTCATTTCTATCTCAAATATGGCTCGGTAATCTGTTTAAAACCAAATACATTCAGACTCTTAGTACATTATTTTCCCCAAGTACGTGTGCTGATTGCAAGACATATCGTTCAATCCATTTCTGTAATTTTACACTTTAAATATTTCTGGGTGTCGCATAACATGAAATTACAAACTATATATTGAATGGAATATAATACCTAGCCGGCGCACAGGTGGATATCATAAAGTTTCTAGCACTGAAGAGATCATCTTAAAGATATGTCATAGACAAGCATAATCAAATATCAAATATGTCAAATTAAGATACATTTGATTCATTGGAGTTGTTTTCGGTAATACGAACTCAGATGTAAATGTGGACGAACTAGATAAACTGTTTTGGAATAACATTGTGACACCAGTTTGACTCAATCTTTTATGCGTTAACCTCTATCGAAGTATTCTTTCTTCCATGCAAAAGATTCATTGTACATGTAATATTGAAATTCTCACTTCGAAGTTCATTCCTGATCTAACGACTTCATCCATATTGTACAATAGATGATGTGGAAACGATAGTAATTCGATGGTTTTCTTTCGCCAATAATACGTTTCAGAATATTCATAACTTCAGCGTCTTATCACATTTGTAATGGTCAGGTGATATTATATTTCTCATCCATGAGACAGATACATCTAACTGTTCTGATGACTTTACTTTCATTATCTCAGTCTTGTCATCACAGACCAGTCGTTTCAGTCAAAGTGTCTACGCACTCAAAACTACTTTGAAAAAGGAAACCCGAGCTTTGTACAATTCATGGCATAGTTGTTCTAAAATCAAATAACAAAGACAACAAATATATAACAAAATCTTAATAATTTCAGGTCTATCCACCTTTGAGAACTAAGCAAACAAAAACATTTCGAGAAACAAAAACACACGCATTTGATGTCGAGCATTTGGTATTATGCTACATTTTGACGGTTTTTGAGTGGGAGAAGGACTATGTTTCCGCTTTGTGGAAATATACAAATATTACCCAGAGAGCTAAACGTATCGCACGTCGACAATCTAGTGACTACGTTATCTAATAAGTAAACGATTTATTTTCATGTAAAATGGATGATTTGACATTTCTCATTGCATCTAATAATATTAAAAGTTAAATCATCCATACAACCAACCTGCATGTTTCAATTACACATTACAATCAATTTGGCATCACCGATATCGGGAAAAGGGGCTATTCACATGAAATACATTTGATAAACGGACAGATAATTATGCCAAATAATTTCATATTTCCTGTTTATTTCTATTTCCGCGGTGGCGTGTCTATTGTTATCTAAATATATGTTTAATACTGCGAGGTCTAGTATTACTATACAACGTAATGTAAAGAACGAGGATGTGCATTACCGTGAGATGTATCTCCACCCAAAACACGTGAAACGTTTAACGTCAAAAGGTAGCTTATACAAAGTCAAATTATGTTTAGTTTTCTTGTTATTTTGTCTGACACATACAATGAATATGTAGTGTACCCACGATTGGAAAAATATTGAATTCCTCACAAAAATATCCGTTCGACGATGATCAATATGCTGGAAAATAACTTATTATTGTTCATTTCTTGAATTAAATTATGCTTTCTTTTCGTGTCCGTATGTGCAAGAAACTTCGGTTTAGTACAACGATGTTGAATGTCTATTATCTCTTTTATTAGTATCATCATTCCATGTCCATCATTTCTTGATGTTTAAATTGTTATCCAATTTCACAGGTATGACACTCACGAGTGATGAGATATCACCAGAATGTAACATTCCAAAACATGCACAATGTTGAGTAAATGCTTTCACATGTTTTATAAGAAGCGTTAAAGGCATGATATTAGGTATGAATACATATAATTTGTTAATCACATTTACATTTTAAATTGAATTGAACCGTTCAAGAATTACATTTCATTTTTTTTTCCTCTTGGTGTATTGTGGTTAGAAGTCTAATTCTGCAATACGTCAACAGAATAAACGCCTTAACAACTGAAACGTCCGAATGCATTTCAAATCAATTCACTATACTATTTTTCAATTTGGTGATGAAAAGGAATATTCTCGACATGTGTTGATTAGAATCTGTATTGGAGTTTACTTTGCAATTCTTGTTACAAACATCGTGGATAAAACTCATAAATTGTATAGAAAAGATCATTTGATAATGCTGACAAATGTTTGAATAACTCTATGCTAATATGATGCTTGATTCACTGAGTCAGGCATACATCTTACAACGTTAACTTTAATCATTGGGGGTGTTGAGACACCTACAAAGTGTTTTGATGATAACTACATATCTTACATTTCCACATCATTCTTGAAAATTTGTGACCTGTGTAATATGTAGTCAGCCCATCGTATTACTGGTCAGATTTGGGAGATAACTGGACTGGTTTTTCACTTTTGTAAATAAGTGAGATCACAAGTGACGCGATATATGATTTTACAAAAGGTCAATATATTATTTTTATTATTAATGATTCTAATTCCGTCCAAAAGACAAAATCAAAAATGAAAACTCAAGAAGAAATGTTGTTAAGCATCCCCCGTTTATATTCTGATTCTTTTTCTTTGTTTCCATTTCTAAATGTTTCACAACTTTAAGGAATTATGTGATCAAGAAAACGGTAATGAGATCTAGACGCATATATTTTGTTTACTGTGTCTAATCTTAAAATTAATACTAATATAGCAATTTGTATATGAAAGTTACTTTAACTGACTATAAATTATACCTTATTTCAGCAATATTACAGCTAATATAAATGTTATTTCCATTCTACAAGACCAATGTCTTCACAAGACTCATTTTGCGAGAGATGATTACTCTCAGCAAACGCATGTTGTGTGTGCGATGCTAAAAGTATGGTTGAGCTATCGTGAATGAACATTTTAGAAGTGATCATTGCGTGAGACGCTAATCTTTTCAAAGATTATTTTCGCATGAGCAAAGCATATTCACATCCATATGAAACAGTATGGTTATGTTATCTGTTTGAGCGGATCAGATTTTAGTAACAAATAATAAATGTGAAATTACTGTGTAATATTGCTTTTCAGGTCAAAGGTTTCAGCGAGTCGGATGACCTGGCTGCACGAAATATTTGTTTAGCCTATTTAATATGTTTTCATGGTACTAATTCTTCTTCATATAGTATAAATGGAAAAAACAAACTCTGAAACGTTTGTGTTATATTACATCTCATTCATACAGTTGGATAAAAAGGTGTTTGTAGTGTTTAACACAGCAAGTGAATATATATGTATCAGTCAAACTCCAGAAAACTCAAACATGGTCAGTGTGAGATAATTTTTATTCCGTTGAGGACCTCTTTAAAATATAGAAATAAATTTAGAATAGGTAGATGTAGGTAACATTAGCCAAACACCATGAACATTCGGGTATTGTTATTTTATTGAACAATATCTTCTCAGCAAAACAATACGGGTGTCTTGATTTGAAATATTGAAAATTTTGTGGAGTAACAATAACACTGAGCATTAAGTGATTACCAGACTCGGAACTTTATTCTGCACGTGTGCTTGTGTGTGTGTATGTGTGTGTATGTGTGTGTGTGTGTGTGTTTGTTTGTGTGTGTTTTTATCAACTTTGTACTTTAGATACACAATAATCCATGACAAATGATCACTAGGATAAATATATAAGAAGCGTGGGAGATAGTGCATGTTAGGCATATAGACTTTGCGTGTTAGATCTGGGTTTTTTCCGTTTCCATAACTGTGTGGGCCATTGGAAAGGTGTAAAGATGTATACTATTAAATTTGCTTTGAATTCTGAAGACTTACTTTTTTGTTATTATCTGTTTTAATGCTTTCCAAATGATTATAAAAATGAATCATTACCATATTTTGTGGTGCAAGATCCTTACTTGTCAAACATTTCTTGTTGTTTAACTTTCTGCGTAATGTATCAGGGACAATTATTGCCATACAATTATCAACAATTTACAACGTTAAATATTCTTTCATTGTCCGTGCAAGAACCCCTAACTAACGACAGTGTATAATATAGTATAACAGTACAAACTGAATCTAAGTAGTAGCTGTTGTATTACTTGCACGATTATTAACATAGTTAAATGAAATATAATCCTAATACGTTAGAGAACTCAACAATGATATCAATAGATTTGGAATATAGATTATTGTTTATCACGTCATTCGCATATATATTGCTGTATTCGCACGACC
Source organism: Unio pictorum (assembly GCA_030141615.1). Lineage (NCBI taxonomy): Eukaryota > Metazoa > Mollusca > Bivalvia > Unionida > Unionidae > Unio > Unio pictorum. The sequence continues at coordinate 6,494,058 of JARLTB010000010.1, forward strand.
GACTTCATCACTAGATGGAATATATGGTATTTACTAACACCAAACGAGTTACGGTGTGTTGTATTTTGTTACAATAACATCGAAAATATGAGCAGTAACTTATTTCATGTTAAGAAAAATCATTCTAGTGTAAAATGAATAGCCATATATTTTGTTTTGTTATGGAATTCGAACGAGACTCTTTTCAAACATTTTACTAGTTCACCAAAGACCTTCAAACATGGTACTAACAACTACCTCGCTTAGCGTTCATCATTAAGAGGTTAGCATTAGGACTTGTCGACCTGGTGCCAGGATAATGTGACTGGGTAGAACATCATGTTATATGTCTGCGGCATGATGCCCCAGTGCTAGACATCGCTATCAGCAACCACACTGCAGACATGATAGCGATATGACTGAAACATAGTTAAAGCTACGTTAAAATACCCAATAACACACACACACTCAGACACACACAGAGACAGACAAACACACACACACGTTCACCAAATTATTGTATATATATATAGGTTAACTATTGGTCACAAATTTGCCGGTGTCTCTTGACAAAGTTCTTAAGTGAGAAAAAAAAATAGTCATACTTATTGCTATTGATAATAATCACCGAAATAGTTCCGTTTTAATTGCACTAATGTATGACATTACACTTCTTATTACGCTACTACTTAGTGAGCCTTATATTGTAAAATTTACAAACTCTTCTTTGACATTTGAAGAACTCAATGACTTCACTTTATCTGTGTCAGGACTATTGCCAACATGTAGCTGAGCTCGACTATACGGGTATTCATAATACAAAACCATCATATGCCCATTAGTGGGCTAAGCAAATACCACAGAAGGGTCCGAATTTAAGGACAGGACCCAAACCGTGTCATGTTCCATCCCAAATAATTTGACCTGGAGAGTGTGATTTCTCTATTTTAAGTCAACATATATCTTTTTATGTTCACACATTATATCTAGTGGATCGAAAATGAGCTTCTAAGAAAGACAGTTATTTCTATTTTTTTTAAAATTACGACATTAGAAAGATTACCTAAAGTTTTATGTGTCAAAAGGAACATCTTTTGAATTTTCATAGTCCCGCATAATATATATCTCTAACTATACAAACGAAACAAATAATTTAAGGGTCAAATGAGAAGATCTAAAGTACATTAACGCATTATATGCGAATTGGAGAGGACAATAGTTAAACGTCCCAATATTATCTTATGTGCGATGCATAAGAACATTTGTAATCGAATATAAAATAGATAAGGAGAATGGAAAATAATTTAGGGTTATGGGTCTATATAAAACTTTACTCTGCACAGTGTTATGTTTCAGCCATGGTTTTCTAGTTTCTTGCAATCAATTTTCTTATTTCATCCCGCGCTCCAAACTTTCTCAACAAGACACCATTTCCTTTTTCCTAAGCTGGTCAATGTCTTCTCTCCATAAATATTGATTTTCAATATGAGCATACAATTATTGAAACATGTTTTAGATTTAATATTTTGCCCCTCAAAGTTATATGCATCAAACATTGCTTTAAATAATAGAAAACAAACAAGAATGCTTGCGAGCATCTCTAACGGTGACATATCGTTTTATCTGATTATCAACGTCATCAGTTCTGAGCTAGATGTCATTCTATATTTATCTTCCAAATGCTTTACCGTTTTACTTTCCATTTTTCTCCTCTGTTACTTCTTATCAATTATATGCGAGCTACAAGTTTTAATCTTCATGTTTTATTTTTCATGCTCGTGTGCTAAATAATAACTGCAGTATGGTAAGAACCTAGTCCAATAGGTTTGTACCAGAAATTACAATGCTTATAGACTTGCAGATAATAGTAGCGTTCTCGCAAAAAACAATCCTTGAAAGTTGTCATGTTAGTGTTATATTGTTAAACTTAAAAAGTGCAAGTAGACAATATTAAAATGGTGGCACTAGCTTCAGCCATGGTTTATATTCTTTCATGTTACTCATATCTTCAATCTTGATTGCGAAATTTTTATTTCACAAGGACGAAGAACAGTCTATCATCGGATTTTATTCCTGGACTTCAACATCATCCATAAGTTAGAATAGAAAAGTTAGAAACATTATTAATTTGATTTTCTTTGACATACAGTACGTTTCCGGGTTTATTTACATTAGTGTCAGAATTAATAAGGTTTTATCTCTTTATATATTGTGTTCAAGAGAGATGGTTTTGTTTTTGATTACAATGGAGCATATCAAACTTATATACGTCTTTTTAAATCATCAGACATTCATTATTGCGTATTTCAAAGATACATTTAAACAATGTTGTTATACTAAAGAATAATTGTTCGACGCACGTTGTTTTCCGTGTCTTAGTTTACGTGTAAGCGGGTCTTTGTAATTTAATCTAGACCTTACATTTGTTATTTCTCCTGTTACTTCACAAAGTAATGTAGATTTAATAGAATAGTTTCTTTTTAAATTGCTTAAAAGTGAAACCTTTATTTAAACCTATGATATACAATAAATCTCAACGTCATTTCCATTTACGATACTTACATAACACACATATTGTCTAGTGTATGGATACTTTATGTGAATGATGTGATTATTTTAACAATAACAGTGTTTTTGAAGTCTCCGACTTGTAAATTTCAGAATTTATAATCGGCCCTTTTTCAAGATACCTCTTTCATTAGCAAAATATTTTCATTACTGTCTAAACTATTGTCGCTCGACACTCTCTTTAAAAGCAAAATATTTAGAGTTAGTAAATTATTTTCTCCAACTCTTATTTTCATTGCAAGACATATCGTTTAACCCATTTTTATAATTTTACAGTTTAAATAGTTCTGAGTGCCTCACAACATGAAAAGATAAACTATACATCAAGTCGAAGGAAATACTTACGAGGCGTACAGATGGATATCATAAAGTTTCTAAGATTGAAGAGATCAGCTAAAATATAAGATATAGGCAAGTTCAATCAAGCATCAAATAGGTCAAATTGAAATACATTTGATTCAAGGGAGATGTTTTCGGAAATATCATCTCAGATGTAAATTTGAATAAACTAGCAAAAATGTTATGAAAAAACATGAAATGCAGCAATTGTCGTTAAGCTGAAGGATATATTTTAATGAGCAAATTAGTTTTATTTTTTAAAAGTGTAATTTTATATAGACATATGTTGCTATGTGGGTACGTAAGAGTCTATCTGATATAAAAAGTGTTCTTCCTGGATTTCAAAAGTATTAAATATATATTCCCTTTGTTGTACACAATATAGCATGGTGACAACAGATTGACTCAATCCTTTATATGTTAACCTCTACCGATGTCTTCCTTTTTTCTTGCAAAAGTTTCGTTTTACATGTAATATTGAAATTCTCATTTCGAAGTTCATTACTGAACTCACGAAACCATCCATATTTTACAATAGATGTTGTAAAAACGATAGTAATTTAATGTTGTTTTCGCCATATAATACGTATCAGAATATCCCTAACCTCAGCGCTTTGTCACATTTGTAATAGTCATGTGATATTATATTTCTCACCCATAAAACAGATAAATATAGGTTGTTCTGATGACGTTACTTTTATTATCTCAGTCTAGTCATCTCAGACCTGTCGTCTCAGTCAGGTCTCTACTCGCTCAAAACTACTTTGAAAAAGGAAACCCGAGTTTTATACTGTGCCTTGCATAGTTGTTCTAAAATCAAAAGACAACAACAACAAATATTTAACAAAAGCCTAATAAGATAAGGTCAATCCATGTTTGAGAACTAAGCATACAAAAACATTTCGAGAGAGACAAAGACACACGCATATGATGTCGAGACATTTCGCTATAATTTGACAGTTTTCGAGTGGGAACAAGAACATGTTTCCCAGCTTGATAAATACTTTGTGGAAATATGTATACATTAATCCGAGAGCAAAAACACATCTGACATTGACAATCTAGTGCCTTCGTTATCATATTTCTCAATCGATCTAATTTTATGCACAGTTTAAATCATCCCTCTATCATACTTGCCTGTTTCAATTATTCATTAAAAGAATTTTTGCATCACCGATGTCGGGAAAAGGAGCTATTCACCTAAAAGTACCTTTGATAAATAGACGGATAATTGTGCCAGAAATAATATATTTCCTGTTTCTTTCTATTTCCGCGTTGGCGTGTAGTTTGTTATCTAAATATAACCTTAAGAATGCGAGGTCTCTTATTACTTTACACCTGAATGTAAATAACGAGGATGTGCATAACCGTGAATGGTATCTTCACTCCAGATATTTGAAAGGTTTAAGTTCAAAAGGTAGATTGAAGAAAATCGATTTTGTAGTTTTATTTGTATTTTATCTGAAATAAAATGAATGAGTAATGCACCCATGCTTGGAAAAATATTGAATTGCTCACAAAAATATCGACGACGCTCAATATACTGGAAAATAAAATTTTATTGCTTATTTTTTAACTTGAATCATTCTCCATTTCGTTTCTATAAGTGCAAGTGCTATAGGCTTTGTGTATCGTTTGTGAATGTCTGTTATCTGTTTGTTTCCTCTCATCTTCCCATGTGCATCGTTTCTTGATATTTAAATTGTTTTCTAATTTCGCAGGTATACACTGATGAGAGATGAGATATCACCAGAATTTAGCATTCAAAAACATCGACGATGTTGAGTAAATGCTTTCAGATATTTTGTGAGAAGCGTTAAAGGCATGATATTAATTATGAGGACAAATCATTTGTTAATTGCATTTACCATTTCAATCTAATTGAACAAATAACAAATTCCTTGTTATTTGTCATTTATTTTGGTGTATTTTGGATAGAAGACTAAATCAGAAAAATTTCTTAACGATCGAAACATCCGAATGCATTTCAAAGCCATTTCACTATACGTTTATTCAATTTGGGGAATTAGAAGGAATATTCTCGATATGTGTTCATTAGAATCTTTTATTGGAGTTCAATTTAAAATTAATTGTATAAACATCATCGAATTATTTCTATCTTTTCCTTACCATGGCTTGGTATGTAATAATATGTAGTCGACTAGTTACAGCCATTTAATCTTAATTACACAACCATGTGAAATCTTTTGTTTTTTTTATTTAGTAACTGTGCACTACAGATTTGGATGACGCTTGCTATCAGATGTATACTCCAAGCTTGTGCCATTTTGTTTATGTGACTACACTTTTTATGTAAGGTCTATCGAAGTGATTTGAGCTCTGTAAGAGATTAAGTGCAGGATGTATTTCTTTGACTTTTCTTTGTTGAAATCATAAACAATATAAAGAAATGTTTAAGCAGGTTTAAAAGTCGTAGTAAGCGTCTAAATAAATAATATTATAAAGTCTACATAAAAATATAAGACTTTTTGAACACATTGCATATTTTTGTATGGGCAATACTTGACAGGAAATATATAACTGATCTTTGCTATGTACAAATGCATACACGGCGATGTATACTCAACATAGTCAAGAAAGGTTTACCTCTAAAAGTGTTCTGTATCGGTTTTAGTTTTAATGATACATAAATATAAACATGAATAAATGCCCCGACATGTACCATACGAATTAGGTTTCTTGAGCGAAAAATATAGATTGAGAATATATTTAAGTGATGTTAGAGAGTCATCAATATAAATGTATTGTAAAGTAATGAACGAACACAGTAGAGTACTGAAGATGCCAAGCAATTAGATCGAGTGAAAGCTGATTGCATTGATAAGGAAATAGCAAAGACAGCGTGTTTGTTCGTATGGTACATCGTCTTTTAATAATCGAATCAATCACTAACTTACCCTTGTAAATTCACTAGAGTTGCACGCGTTTCCTAAATGTAAACTTAGTTTGTTAACCATTAGATATACGCTAGACAAGAGAATTTTAATTGACTTGTTGTCACCATACAGTTACGATACAGAATTTCATCGACAACCATTAGGAGCATTTTCAACCTGCCTCTATGGATTTGGTACGGAAAAACATGATAAAAATTGGACAAATTTCATGTGAACTGCATCCAATTCTAACATCACTGCTGTTTGAATGCTTAGACCCAATATTGCCTTCACTAACTGATGTTATTAATATCATTCTCACATCCGTGAAATTCCAATCATTTGTCAAAACTGCCATCGTAAAGCTTCTGCTGAAGAAACCAGCACTTGACCAGAACGATTTCAAGAACTGCCACCCAGTTTATAATCTCCCGATCATGCGAGAAATCTTAGAAAACGTTGTTCTAGCCAAACTTGTATACGATTTGAATTCAAACAGTCTTTTTAGCAATGTACCCTCTGCATATCACTCTTGCCACAGTAATGAAACTTGTCTTCTGAAAGTATTTAATGACAATCTGTCTGCTTTGGATAGAGGAAGGATTACAGTCCTCAGCAACTATCCTTGATTAGCTGCAGCATTTGATATAATAGACGATAATATATTACTTCATTGTCTACAGTGTATATGTGGCATACAAAATACAGCCTTACAGTGGTTCGAGTCCTACTTATTCAATAAGACACAAATTGTATCTGCAAATGGAATAAACTCCTGCCAAGCTGATTTATGTTGTGGTCTTCCACATGGGTCTGTACTTGGACCATTTCCTCTTCATTCTATACACTCACCCGCTCTCGCTTTGGAGACCAGAGTGGAAGAGTGGTCTAAGGCGCTGTCCGTTACAGATCACTGCCATCTCACATCTGTCTACGTGGGTTCGAGTTTCCGATTCCGCTAATGTGGATATGTCAGAAAGCTTTCCAGTAGCTTCTCATGGGTAAGTGGTTCTTTCTGGGTGTTTTCCCATGTTCTTACTCCATCAAAAAAATTGTCCTCCATATATAGCTTATCGTGTGCTGAAAAATGTCGTTACACCCTACAACAACATACATCTTTATCGCATTGTTTTTTTTATTGGAAATTGTTTAGAAAGAAAGAAGAACGAATAATTTCGTTCATTCTGACAAAAGAAGCACCTTTAATTCCTTGTGCGTGAAATGGAGTCCCAAACATTGTTGAACTGGTATTAACGTTTAAAGATAGATTACACTTTTCTTACAAACTTTAAGTCAGCGAACTAGAGTCCTGCCGAACAAACAGAACATTGTACTCAGACAAAATCATTTTTCAATACAGAATGTCCAACGCACTCGAAGTTGTATTGTTCGATGCAGTTTCCGTGCAATAGGCGATCTATCCTTACGTAATCTAACAAGTCAATTTGATATATAAGCATTACATTGTTGCAATATTCATGAACAAAAAGGTTGAGTGGATGTAGAAATTCCCACATTTACTTTAATTTATGTGTGCCGGATATTTGTAATACTTAGCATTAAACGAAAACATACAAAATATGTAAATACATTAAATATTGAATCGGAACTTCATGACATATTTACCTCATAAATATGCAGTGGTTGGATGAATTTCTGTCTATTTGGAGTCAGGTTTATGTCCACATTCTTCTGTGAACAGAACTTAATTTTAAGTTCACATTTAAACCACGCTTGCATAAAAGGTTGGCAAGCCCATGTACAGTTAAATTTGCCAGACAAACGAGACAATTTACCCCTATTCCTTTCAAGACTCGAAAAAAAAAGTGGCAGCCAAAATCACATCAAGTGATTTGTTCACATGCTATGACATGAAACATATGAGACGTCATAAAATTCAAACAGAGTGCAATGACAATGTGGTACTATTAATTACGTCATTGTTTATACGCCGATACATAACAACTTACTTACATGTAAATGCCACACTTGCATACAAAATTAAATTTGAAATCTACGAATGTCATGGAGGTGCATCAGTACATTGATAAATTGTTAAAATGATCTACACAAATTAAAACAATGAAAGAGTTATTATATCATGATGTTAAATATATATTGCTATTCTTGTCTATTTCCTGTTTGCCTTGTTTCTGTAATTAATTTCGCAATCTTGAATAATGTATTATAGCTGACGACATAATAATTTGTCATATCATGCATGTAATTTCCTATTTCCAAAGTACCATACGAGCTCATGTTGCGAAGCTATGTAATTAAAAGCAGACTAACACTTGCTCTTTTCACAAATAAGGCTAAAAAAATATGGCTGAAAATCTGTTATTCAATGCTAGAATGTGGTCTTTAAGTCTTAGTTTAATTGAAAGCTGTCACTTTTAGGACATGAATTTATAGTCTGAAAACTTAACTGTGAGTCGCAATAATTCTACGTGTGTTTGGAGACTTAGGGTCACCATAATTAAAATATAAAAATTTTCATTTTACTATTGTGCATAAATTGTTTTATACTGACCAAAGTGTTCCAAGAAAGACAACAGGCGATAGGCAACGCATTTCGTACATGTGATATATTTGACGTATTGAGAGATGGCATTCTGTATTTTTAGGGGTATTGAAGCGGCTATGGACACAATTTATTTAAGCAGTTTTGTCCAACCTGTTGCACCTTTTAAAAGTGGATCAATATTGTATTAGTTATGATAAACAGAAATCATGCTAAAGTATTATGGTAGAAATATAGAGACACTGTTAGAGACAGTAAAGCTATCCAAACATAATGCTAATACTCACAGAAAAATGATTGACGGAAAGTACATTTCCACACTCTCTGATGTATCTTTATATTAAATATTTGACTTTAACATTGTTGTTGTCGGTCTCATGTCCTATCGATCGCATGTAAGTGATGTTCAGATATTTAAGGATAATGACTATATTTTTCAAACCAAAGAAAGTTTGTTAATTCATTCTTTTCAAGCACTGCAATTTGAGTTGGAATATACCCATGATAATGTAGTGATTGTTGTTTTAATTGTATTATCCAGAAATATACGTCATATTTATCTTAACCATTCTAGCAAGAGTTATGGCCTGTAATGTTCCTGCTTGCCTATTAATTTGAACAAATTACCTGATGATGCAATTTCATTAAGATACAAATATTATTACGTCGTTCTGAATATATCATCTTTATTTTGAAGGAAACAATGTGAAATTAAATTATATTTCCCGTCTGAATTACGACAGAGATTGTATAAGAAAATTGCGAATCGAATCCACCCGATACAGGAGCATAAAGTTACCATAGCTACCCATTTATTTATTTACTTATTTATTATTTATCTATTTATTTATTTATTTATTGATTTATTGATTTATTTATTTATTTACTTCAGCTCATGAGAAATCAGAATCTATTAGTTCCAAGGCAAAGCTCTGTCTCAACCCTCACAAACAGGAATCAATCCAAAACACTGAATTATTATATGCACCCTGCACATATTTCCTGTGAAACTAATAAAGTCCGGTCGAATTTGCTGCGTTTGTTTTACGTTTGAAACCCCAAATTGAAAACAATCTATTTACTAATATCATCTTCAAACGTTATGCTCATTCTTTTTTTTATATTTTCTAGCTCCAACTGAAATCTTATCCTATCGCGACCAGTAACAATGATATCCTACAAGTTTTTACATTAAAATGGTCATATATGGTACGTATTCAAACTTTTCAGGGTATAATATCACTATTTTGTTTCTGCTAGTGTTCGTTTACCATTCAAGATTAACGGTCCGTGAAAATGTATTGGGCAGACTACAAGTAATAATAGTTTGACAGTTTGACGTTGCATTATATATACGTAATTCTCACGTTGATGAATAAATACACTGGGGAATGGCAAGTCTTCTCAGAAATGTAACATAATACTTTTTAGCAACTTTTATTTTATGCAATGATATCCTCAATCGCAGTCACTCATTATGATTCATTTGTTTGCATCCGTATTGATCAATTTGTAGAATGACCGATTATTGTTTCCGGCGGTCCTTTGAATTTTCCAAAGGAGGATTATGCGTAGCCAGATTCTAAGTATAAATACTGAAGACGTGAAAATGGAAACATATTTCATTCACACTTACAACTATGCAGATTATAAGAGGTAAACATTCTGCATTTTTAATTGTTAATTAGATTCGTAATATAAACTTTCATGTTAAATTTTTATGCAACAATATTTTGGCTTACAGAGATAATAAAACATCTCAATAATGCAACGGGTTTCACCAGAACTGGTTGCCAGTGGAATGCAAATATGCAACTTCGTCTGACTTCCATGAGTATAGAATCTGCATAAGAATCGTGTTCATAGAGTAACTGGTCATGCTAACCATTTCTCGCTATTATTCCAGTTTTTGGCGTGGAGACTTATTTCCATTTCATTATAATAAATTGATATTTTAGACATACTTAGTTCATATAATCTGATAAAATCTTGTATCGGATTTGTACAATAATGTACGTTAGAATCAATAAAATGTCAACATTAATTCTTTCAGGGCTTTGGAATTCAAAACGATGGAAAAGGCCAGAAGTATGCGGAATACTTCTCCTCTGCATATGCATTGAGGTCCATGGATCCAACTTTTTGAAATTGTGGGAGTCACGTTGTGAAAATCAGCACAGCAAACAGGCGATGGACGCAGTCATTAAGGACGTTATCCATTGTATACAGAGAGGAAACGGGGCAAATATTTACGTAATTATCCGAACATTTATCTAGTATAAAATGGTTCAGATCAAACTTTACTGCATTGAGTAGTAACTAAATCTACTATGCTTCGTATTTTAGTTTTTTCTAACTCTTAAACAGGGGTTGGGTGGGGGCGTGAATCTCTCAGACTGTGCTAACAGTAGGCGGACTACGTCGCTATTCATCGCAGACACGTAACCCTCAGACCACAAAATCATTCCAGTCTGATAAACAATGATATCTTTAGGCTTAGTTACTGAACCCTGTCCGATGAGAAAATTGTGATCTGGATTATTAAGAAAATGCAAAATCAATATTTCCTATACCTTAAAATTTGACATCCATTCCAAAATTGCCACTATCATTATAAAGCTCCACAATATAAATAACATTAATAATAATACTAATACTAATACTACTACTTATAATAATAATAATTATACTACTACTACTACTACTACTACTAATAATAATAATAATTAATAATAATATATTTATATTGTAGCATCAACGCAATACTAAGCTGGATTTCAATGTTTGTGAAACGGGACAAGTTACAGCAACCAATGAAGGAACGAATAAAACAAGTGAGTGTAAATGGACCAAATATCTCCCTATTAAACTGAGTGGAAAGGATGTCAAGGTATATAACAATCATCACGTTATAGCTCGACTTGCTATATTTCTACTCCTTCTCAGAAACATAACTTAACCACATTATTCCGTTTATATGTTTTGCTAATATTCTTCCTCTTAAAGGTTTTTTAACAGAAAAACTAAGAAGTTTTCGCTGCAATTGAATATTTTCTCAACACACTTTAATATATCTCCTATGTTCTGTCGAATGACCATGACAGTTTAAGCATCTCTAAGATATAACGTCCTATGTCTATAAAATATGCTTTATATAAGGGGTTATATAATTTGTGTATATTTAGCGACACTGTCTCCAACCTAAATCAAATGTATATAAACAAAACAAGGACATGTCTCATATCATTAACGATTATCAATGTATACATCACTCTATTATGGTATCATTTCAGAAAAGGATCATCTCATTGTACCGTGCCTTGTCAACCTATGCAGTCTTACTACAGCACATGGAAGATAATGAAAGACTATGGGCAAAGAATCTTATTTTGGATTCGAAACATTCTGGACAGCATAAAATTCATGAACTTCAGAATTATTTTGTTACAATTGGGTGTATAATTGAACGTTTCATTGGGAGCAAGCCAAAAGTAGATGTGGACAAACTTTTTGATAGCATTAAATTAAGTACGGATTTTGCTCATGGCAGCTCTGAGGGGAATTACGTACTAAAGAGAATGGAAAAATTTCTTGACATTTCTCAAACAAACCTTAAAGTCAAGAAGAAGAAGGGAGGAGAAAGCAGAAAAGGAGGAAACCATCAGCAAAAAGAAAATAAAAAGAAACAAAGGAAAACTAAAAGTAAAACGAAGGAAATTGTGTAAGCTGTGTTTTCTGTGACAGTTTAGTAGCTGAAGTTAAATAGAGCGATGTATGTATGTATGTATGTATGTATGTATGTATGTATGTATGTATGTATGTATGTATGTATGTATGTATGTATGTATGTATGTATGTATGTATGTACGTACGTACGTACGTACGTACGTATGTATGTATTTGTGTGCGTGTTTGTGTGTGTGTGCAGTTCATATTATGTTTTTAGCTTGTTGTCATGAGATGTGAATATCATATGCCATATGATAATAATTACGAAATATAAAAAATTACAATGTCTTACTCGTTAATGTTCACGATAAATGTTTTACCGAATAAAGTAAAATCAATGTAAAAAAAATAGTTTTGGTGCTTATTCTTCTGTTTAACATAAATTATTTCACTTAAAAACCCCAAGTTTCTAAAAATCAGAAAATTGCGACTATATGTACGCAAAAAAACCGGCTGCAATACCTTAGACTAAAAAATGAATATAAACTTAGAAGCGAGGTTAATGTTGTGGTTTTAGAGAAAGGCGATAGCTTACAAACTTATATTTTTATTTTTATCCATTACCTATCAATTTTCTTATACTTTTAAATGGGTTTTATAGTTAGGAAGACGACCCTAACTGATGAAAGGACACACAAGACTGTCAAATATTAACTCTAGTAATTTAAAGTGGAACATGGCTGTAAAATATAAGTGCAGGATATATAAAATATGTCAGAACGATTTTTGGAACGTTCAATATAAAGAAAGTATGGATTCAAAATTTACATTGTCATTATTTATTTGAATGTGTGTACTTATATCTATAATAGCAGGCTGCGCGCTAAACAGTGGCCAATTTCATAATGCTCTTAACATTTGCTTTTCAACTAACGGAAGATAATTGTGCTGCTGACTAGTCATAATTGTGATTTTTGTACCAGATTTTCAGCTTTCTCTGTAGCATAGCACCGAGTCAAGTCATGTACTTTTATATTAAACATGATACCAAGTCAGCACATCTTAAGTTACTTGGTGTAGTTCAGGTTTGAAGATGATGTTGCTCATTTCTATTTTTCGTGGTCAGTCTATTAACACCTCCCTTTTCACTCTCATTCAACCTTCTTTTGTGTAATATTGTTTTCATCAACATAATAATAATAATAATAATAATAATAATAATGAGAACTTTGTATAGCGCCTAATCTTTTGAAGCTCTAAGCACTTTACACCATTAATAATGATATGACTAAACTACAGAACAACAAATGACAAAAACAATGAAATTAGAAAACATAAAAACATGCTGAAAACATATAAGATACAAAACATGATTAGGTCGCTAAATTTGTCCCTGCTGTCGAAACAGGTAAGTTTTAAGAGCACTCTTAGAAAGGACCATTGTGTCTTTGTGTCTAACTTCAATGGGCAATTCGTTCCACGGCGCCGGTTCATGGTGTGCAAACGAGCGTTGTCCATATGACTTTGTTTTCACCTTGGGAACAATGAGTATACGATTATCAGAAGAAGAGCGTAAGGATCTAGCTGCTGTATACACATGGGTGAACTTGGATAGGTATGTTGGACTGGAGTCAGAAACATAGCACAGAGAACAAATTTTGTATTTGATTCTGTATCTAAAGATGATCCATGGAGCTGTTTTTTGAATTTGTTGAAGTTTCTGGAGTAAATATTGTGACGAACCAGAAAAAATTGAGTTACAATAGTCCAGTCTTGAAAGTACTATTGAATACACAAGTGTTTTAGTGGCATCAACTGAAAGATATTTACAATGGAACTGTTGCGTTTCAATTCAAGATATGCAGCCTTGCACATGTTCCTGACATGTTGGTGCAATGTGAGAATAATGTCTATGAGAGTATATGCGCTATAAATCTCCCCGTCTTCCAGATTTGATAGAAATAATGAAGACGAATGAAAGTCATGACAATGATAACGGTGCTCTCCGTGAAAATGACTTGTTTTTAAAACAATGATTGCATATCATATAATGTTAAAGTTGATCTATTTTAATGACACATTGAGGATCAGTTATAGTGATGTTTGCATATTTAAAGGTCACACCAGACATAACTGTCCTTAAAATAATCATGCTGTTTGGCAGACTGTGCCGCACGTAACTCTAGTTTTCTTTCTTACTATCATTAACGAACAATAGGCGTATGAAAAATCAGTTTGTAACAGAAACCAGAACCAAAAGAATTTTATATTTATTTAATAGGTCAAAAATACTCTTAAAATATATGCAGTTCTGGAGTCAAATTCAGAACTTTTTATCATACTTAAGACATTAAAGATGAACTTTATTTATGTGCAGATGTGTAAGAAATATTGGAATCTTGATATAATACCACATCAGAGTAAATCCATTTACAGTTATTCGTTCTTTTGATGTTATTCGTGTCTGCTCTCGAGGTTTTGAAAACCATTACTATATCAGCTAGTCCGAGTTTGAAAATTTTCACTAATATAGTAAACATTCTAAGAGTTTAAAGGAGATCTAAAACGTTATCATATTGAAGACAATAATCTATTCTATGCATTGACGTTGTTAGATTGCCTTTCTAAAATCCAGTTGAATTGTTCAAAATAAATTTGATTCTCTTGGAGTTCGTCCCGAATGGAACAAATAGAGTATGGTTATAAGGATAAATACATTGTCTGTGAAAGTGTTGTTCAGATGAAGTTCATATGCTGTAAGGTAATTGATTGCGAACTGGCTAAAAGAAACTAAAATGAACTGAAAAACAACTTCTTCAAAATCTAAATTTGCTGTGCAACATTTTTAATCTTCCACTGGTTTTTCATAGGTATGTTGTATGCATACATTGAACATTATTTTTGTTTATTGTAAATCGTACTGCTAGTAACTTTTCTTTCAGTCCACAGCTTTTTATGTATCCCGATAGAAGCTTTATCGCATCTATATCAATGACTTATATGCTGATAAACTTTTGTTACCGTGTTTTGTAATGGTGTTGATTTTCTTGGTCTCCAACTAATTGCATTGCTCAGGCTTTAGTATCTTACCAGCTTCTGAACAGGAAGCAATTTTGCTTTCAATCTAATGAAAACGTTTCTCTAAAATACTGTAGCATTGCCTATTAAATAACGATCGTTGTGTCGTTTCACCATATCAATATTGTGTACTCTTGATAATCTCTCTTTGTCCTTGGCTCGTTGATACTTTACTGACAACATGTTGTCACGGCAAGAAAATTTGATTTCGTGTGTCATTATGGTCTTCATGTTCGTTTCCTTCTATTTATTGGGGAAGCTTAATCGACAGTAATTAACTGAAATAGGAGTTAAATGCAAAATTATGTTTTAATGTTACCTATACGCAGATACAATAATCTGAAATATTAATTTTTAAATAAAACGATTCGTTATCTTTCTATTTATCTTCTCATATTGTCTTCCTCTGGAGAGAGATGAATTTACAAAAGGCTTTTATGTATGTGTTGATAGTTATGTATGTGTTCATAGGACGAAACTCATTTCTGGCAGAGGGAATCTCACAATTCACTGTTAATACTCCAGTGAACTCTTATATCACATGATGGTATTTAGTCATCTTTCACAATATTATTCACTCATACAAAATGTTTTCTCCTCAGATAAATTCTGATACATACGTCTCACCATATCATTGAGATTATCGGTTACGCCACCGTTAGCATTTTGGCCCAAAGAGAGAGAGTATCACAATACGATGTAACGAATGTTGACAGACCACGTTTTGGAAATAATTATATCTGTCATTTTCTTCTATATAATTTGGCTTGATAAGAAGAGTCACACCTCCTGACTATCTGCCAAATGTCTGTACTCTCTTCTTTATTAACTAACACTAAAGTATCATTAGACGAAACAGCCGAATTAACTTTCGCACTTAACCGGAATCTTCTCAAAAGTGATATGACAAATATTTTGATCAATGGCTGTTAATTAGTTACAAATCTGTATTTCAACAAGACATCCAAGTTCCAAACGCGAATGCGTATTTTTGAATTTTATGTCTTCCACGTGAAGGTATTAACTGCATTCCTGTGTATGCATTTGTGTATGTTGTATTTCGGATTGTCTGGCAATGGCTATACATTGTCATCGTATTTTGTCCTTCCACTATCATCATGTGAATTAAGGAAAACATGACAATGGGCACCGTAGAGGGTTCTGACCAGCTTCGAGTTATTACTAATGCTTCTGGTTTCCCAAGCTTTGACTGTGCTTGTTATTTATCTTTAAGTTTCTTAATGTTTCCAGTTTTGGTGGTTGCTTGGAACCACAATTGAGCTGTCTTCACGATCTATATCCGTACCTGCTCATAGGTAATTTCTAGGACGTTGAGGAAGCTGGTTCTGATTCTTTACTCTTCCCATTGTCTTCAAGTTTCACAACCAATTTAAGTGAATCAAATCATAGAATATTATGTTTGCCTAGAATGAGAATAAATTTTTCAAGGGTATGAAATATACGTTTAAAAATAAAATAATTGTTATGCAAACGTTTCTGATCCTCATTGAGTTTACTATAATCTTATATACATCGCTGCTCAAACATGAGTTGTTATTGTTGAATGAACTTTTGTTCTGGATGAATTAAAGTTAAAATAATCACGATATTTACCTCGCTGTTACTAACACAAAAGCAATTTGATCATTAAGCCACATCATTACTGAATGTTTTCTAGTAAGAAAGTTTCAAGACGAATTCAACATGGGACTATTTCACTTAGGCTGTCTGAGCCATTACAGTCCGACTCTCTCAAGTATTACACTCTACCTATTTTAGCAATTAGCAACTCCATCTTTGCGTTTACACGCAGGTTATCTGAGCCATTTTTCGAAAGCTTTCCGTTCAATTATATCCATAATGTAACTCCAAAACATTCAACAAAATCAGTATGTTTCTTATGTTGTACAGACTCGACCTTCGATGTCAATCCTTTGCTAATAAGAATACATCTGCATCCGGAAATATATCATAACCTGCATCAGATTTGCAATAGTACTTTTACAGATATGAATGGGTCATGAAATAAATGCATTACCACGTTTGATTAAAGATCTTTCACGTCATGCAGCCAAATAATATTACTTTATATTTCACGTATTTCACTTTCTCAAGAATATTGCATGCAATGCAACATTTAAACTATGGACAAGTTGTCTAAAGGAATTAACATCTGAGAAACATTGGGCGTACCTATATTCAATTCTAAAAATGAAAGCGCCCTTTAAACCGATGAAAGAATGACAAAAAATATAATTTATTATGTAACCAAAGAAGCACATAAACGGTTTTGGTGTACTAAATATTTTGGATAAATTTTTAACTTTGATGTAGGTTAGCGTGACCAACATTGTATTTTATATGGATTACATCACATCACCCAGATTAGATGTTGTATTGATCGTTACTCTGTACGCGGCAACGAAACCAGGGTACATTTATGATCACACATACATATTGAAATAAATCCTAATACACGATTCCGTTACATTACCTCAACCCTTATTAAAAGTGGAAACACTGTTAGAAAACCACGGAATTGAGCGAACAGTACAAACTGAAACATCACAGGATGACGCTGGGTTGGGACTCGATTAGTGAAGACGCCGAAACCAACTGCGTTTATAAGATGTTTATTATAAACGCAAATTAAATATTAACGAATCTGACACATCATTATAAACAAAGCAACGAATGTTATAACGTTCCTAAATTGGAACTATCAACAACAATTACCTCAACAAGAAAACTCAAAAATGAATTTAAAAATAAAATTTTTACACAAAACAACAAATAAAAGTATATGATCTACACCCCAATATAAGCAAGATCTTATTAAACACAAAGGATGACCAAAGCTTGTGATTTATGCACTTATGAATATAATACCCATTATATTGATCAATCTGTCAACTTATCAATTCATCAATTCATCCATCGATTTTGGAAAATGTATGAATTTATGAATCTATCGTTCATATAAAGGTATTGAAATGGGAATGCAATGTACTTTTGCTCGTATAGCAGGTGTGAAAATAACAATCACATGGAGCACATAATATAAATTATATGACTTTCGTGGAGCCCATTTGACGTCCAAAATCTGTCTCAGGTTCCACACACTCTAGTGAATGGTCAAAGCAGTCCCACACATGTTCCATTCCTCCCTATTAGTTGAAGGATTCCGTGAGAGCAATCGCATTCAACACAGACCCGATGGTCACGAAGCCTTGGTTTCTCGCATTGATAACACCTGTACCCTCTTCTAAACCAACGTCACCAGACAGAGCGTACACGTCAGAAGAAACCTTACAAGAGTTATGTGATACCACATCTACAAACCATATATAAGGCAGCTAAAAGTATAACAGCTAAACCGTGTAGTACATATGACACAGTTAAGTACTTCTGCATTAATATATGTTGCGCATGCGCGCATATGAATTCGTTAACCATTTTATAAATAGTTCGTTGCATGCAGCGTATAATTAAAATCAATGTCTGTTCAGTTACAACAAATAACGTTGTTTTCCGTGTCTTAGTTTACGTGTAAGCGGGTCTTTGTAATTTAATCTAGACCTTACATTTGTTATTTCTCCTGTTACTTCACAAAGTAATGTAGATTTAATAGAATAGTTTCTTTTTAAATTGCT
Organism: Unio pictorum; assembly: GCA_030141615.1. NCBI lineage: Eukaryota > Metazoa > Mollusca > Bivalvia > Unionida > Unionidae > Unio > Unio pictorum. Next base: position 6,512,765 of record JARLTB010000010.1, read on the forward strand.
TAAAAGTGAAACCTTTATTTAAACATATGATATACAATAAATCTCAACGTCATTTCCATTTACGATACTTACATAACACGCATATTGTCTAGTGTATGGATACTTTATGTGAATGATGTGATTATTTTAACAATAACAGTGTTTTTGAAGTCTCCGACTTGTAAATTTCAGAATTTATAATCGGCCCTTTTTCAAGATACCTCTTTCATTAGCAAAATATTTTCATTACTGTCTAAACTATTGTCGCTCGACACTCTCTTTAAAAGCAAAATATTTAGAGATATTACATTATTTTCTCCAACTCTTATTTTCATTGCAAGACATTTCGTTTAACCCATTTTTATAATTTTACAGTTTAAATGGTTCTGAGTGCCTCACAACATGAAAATATAAACTATACATCAAGTCGAAGGAAATACTTACGAGGCGTACAGATGGATATCATAAAGTTTCTAAGATTGAAGAGATCAGCTAAAATATAAGACATAGGCAAGCTCAATCAAGCATCAAATAGGTCAAATTGAAATACATTTGATTCAAGGGAGATGTTTTCGGAAATATCATCTCAAATGTAAATTTGAATAAACTAGCAAAAATGTTATGAAAAAACATGAAATACAGCAATTGTCATATAGCTGAAGTATATATTTTAATGAGCAAATTAGTATTTTGTTTTTAAAAAGTGTAATTTTATATAAACATATGATGCTATGTGTTTCGTAAGAGTCTATCTGATATAAAAATGTTCTTCCTGGATTTCAAAAGTATTTAAAATATATTCTCTTTGTTGTACACAATATAACATGGTGACAACAGATTGACTCAATCCTTTATATGTTAACCTCTACCGATGTCTTCCTTTTTTCTTGCAAAAGTTTCGTTTTACATGCAATATTGAAATTCTCATTTCGAAGTTCATTACTGAACTCACGAAATCAACCACATTTTACAATAGATGTTGTAAAAACGATAGTAATTTAATGTTGTTTTCGCCATATAATATGTATCAGAATATCCCTAACCTCAGCGTTTTGTCACATTTGTAATAGTCATGTGATATTATATTTCTCACCCATAAAACAGATACATATTAGTTGTTCTGATGACGTTACTTTTATTATCTCAGTCTAGTCATCTCAGACCTGTCGTCTCAGTCAGGTCTCTACTCGCTCATAACTACTTTGAAAAGGGAAACCCGAGTTTTATACTGTGCCAGGCATAGTTGTTCTAAAATCAAAAAACAACAACAACAAATATTTAACAAAAGCCTAATAAAATAAGGTCAATCCATCTTTGAGAACTAAGCATACAAAAACATTTCGAGAGAGACAAAGACACACGCATATGATGTCGAGACATTTCGCTATAATTTGACAGTTTTCGAGTGGGAACAAGAACATGTTTCCCAGCTTTATAAAAACTTTGTGGAAATATGTATACATTAATCCGAGAGCAAAAACACATCTGACATTGACAATCTAGTGGCTACGTTATCATATTTCTCAATCGATCTAATTTTATGCACAGTTTAAATCATCCCTCTATCATACTTGCCTGTTTCAATTATTCATTAAAATAATTTTTGCATCACCGATGTCGGGAAAAGGAGCTTTTCACCTAAAAGTACCTTTGATAAATAGACGGATAAGTGTGCCAGAAATAATATATTTCCTGTTTCTTTCTATTTCCGCGTTGGCGTGTAGTTTGTTATCTAAATATAACCTTAAGAATGCGAGGTCTCTTATTACTTTACATCTGAATATAAATAACGAGGATGTGCATAACCGTGAATGGTATCTTCACTCCAGATATTTGAAAGGTTTAAGTTCAAAAGGTAGATTGAAGAAAATCGATTTTGTAGTTTTATTTGTATTTTATCTGAAATAAAATGAATGTTTAATGCACCCATGATTGGAAAAATATTGAATTGCTCACAAAAATATCCGTTCGACGACGCTCAATGTATTGGAAAATAAACTTGTATTGCTTTTTTTTTAACTTGAATCATGCTCCATTTCGTTTCTGTAAGTGCAAGCGCTATATGCTTTGTGTATCATTTGTGAATGTCTGTTATCTGTTTGTTACCTCTCATCTTTGCATGTGCATTGTTTCTTGATGTTTAAATTGTTATGTAATGTCGCAGATATACACTGATGAGAGATGAGATATCACCAGAATTTAGCATTCAAAAACATCGACGATGTTGAGTAAATGCTTTCAAATATTTTATGAGAAGCGTTAAAGGTATGATATTAATTATGAGGACATATCATTTGTTAATTACATTTACCATTTCAATCTAATTGAACAGTTAAAAAATTACTTGTTATTTGTTATTCCTTTTGGTGTATTTTGGTTAGAAGACTAAATCAGCAAAATTTCTACAGAACGTAAGCCTTAACGAATGAAACATCCGAATGCATTTCAAAGCCATTTCACTATACGTCTCTGCAATTTGGTGAATTAGAAGGAATATTCTCGACATGTGTTTTAATTACAATCTTTTATTGGAGTTCAATTTAAAATTAATTGTATAAACATCATCGAATTATTTCTATCTTTTCCTCACCATGGATTGGTATGTAATAATATGTAGTCGACTAGTTACAGTCATTTAATATTAATTACACAACCATGTGAAATCTTTTATCTATTTATTTGGTAACTGTGTACTACAGATTTGAATGACGCTTACTATCAGATGTATACTCCAAGCTTGTGCCATTTTGTTTATGTAACTACACTTTTTATGTAAGATCTATCGTAGTTATTTCAGCTCTTTAAGAGATTAAGTGCAAGATGTATTTCTTTGACTTTTCTTTGTTGAAATCATAAACAATATAAACAAATGTGTAAGCAGGTTTAACATTCGTAATAAGCGTCCAAATAAATATTATAAAGTCTACATACAAATATAAGACTTTTGGAACACATTGCATATTTTTGTATGAGCAATTCTTGACAGGAAAGATATATCTGATCTTTGCTATGTACAAATGCATACACGGCGAGGTATACTCAACATAGTCAAGAAAGGTTTACCTCTAAAAGTGTTCTGTATCGGTTTTAGTTTTAACGATACATAAATAAAAACATGAAAAAATGCCCCGACATGTACAATACGAATTAGGTTTCTTGAGTGAAAAATATAAGATTCATAATATATTTAGGTGATGTTAGTGAGTCATCAATATAACTGTATTGTAAAGTAATTAACACATACAGTAGAGAACAGAAGATGCCAAGCATTTAGATCGAATGAAAGCTGATTGCATTGATAAGGAAATAGCTAAGACAGCGTATGTGTTCGTATGCTACATCATCTTTTAATAATCGAATCAATAACTAACTTACCCTTGTAAATTCCCAAGAGTTGCACGCGTTTCCTAAAAGTAAACTTAGTTCGTTAACCGTTAGAGATACGCTAGACAACTCAATTTCAATTGACTTGTTGTCACCATACAGTTACGTTACAGAATTTCATCGACAACCATTAAAAGCATTTGAACCTGCCTCTATGGATTTGGTACGAAAAAACCTGATAAAGATTGCACAAATGTCATGTGAACGTCATCCAATTCCAACATCACTGCTGTTTCAATGCTTTGACCCAATATTGCCTTCACTAACTAATTTTATTAATATCATTCTCAAAACTGTCATCGTAAAGCTTCTGCTGAAGAAAAAGGCCCCTGACCAGAAAGATTTAAAGAACTACCACCCAGTTTATAATCTCCCGTTCATGCGAGAAATCTTAGAAAACGTTGTTCTAACCAAACTTGTATACGATTTGAATTCAAACAGTCTTTTAAGCAATGTACCCTCTGCATTTCACCCTTGCGACAGTAATGAAACTTGTCTTCTGAAAGTATTAAATGACAATCTGTCTGCTTTGGATAGCGGAAAGATTACAGTCCTCACCATCTTTGATTGGCTGCAGCATTTGACATAATAGACGATACTATATTGTTTCATCGTCTCCAGTATATGTGTGGCATACACAATACAGCCTTACAGTGGTTCGAGTCCTACTTATTCAATAAGACACAAAGTGTCTCTGCAAATGGAATAAACTCCAGCCCAACTGATTTATGTTGAGGTGTTCCACATTGATCTGTTCTTGGACTTTTTGCTCTTCATTCTATACACACAGCCGCTCTAACTTTGGGGCCCAGAGTGGCTGCGTGGTCTAAAGCGATGTCCGTTACAGATCACTGCAATCTCACATCTGTCTGCGTGGGTTCGAGTTTCCGATTCCGCCAATGTGGGTATATGAGAAAGCTTGCCAGTAGCTTCTCATGGGTAAATGGTTCTTTCGGGGTGTTTACCCATGTTCGTCCTCCATAAAAATATTGGCCTGTATGTATAGCCTATCGTGTGCTGAAAAATGTCGTTACACCCTAAAACAACATACAACATCTTTATCGCATTATTTTTTACATTGGCAATTGTTTAGATAGAAAGAATAACGAATAATTTCGTTCATTCTTACAGACGATGCACCTTTAATTAGTTGTGCGTGAAATGGAGTCCCCAGCAACGTTGACCTGGTATTAACGTTTATAGATAGATTAAACTTTTCTTACAAACTTTAAGTCAGCGAACTAGAGTCCTGCCGAACAAACAGAACATTGTACTCAGACAAAATCATTTTTCAATACAGAATGTCCAGCGCTCTCGAAGTTGCATTGTTCGATGCAGTTTCCGTGTAATAGGCGATCTATCCTTACGTAATCTAACAAGACACTTTGATATATAAGCATTACATTGGTGCAATATTCATGAACAAGAAGGTTGAGTGGATGTAGAAATTCCCCCATTTACTTTAATTTATGTGTGCCGGATATTTCTAATGCTTAGCATCAAAACGAAACATACAAAATATGTAAATACATTAAATATTGAACCGGAACTTCTTGAAATATTTACCTCATAAAAATGCAGTGGTTGGATAAATTTCTGTCTATTTGGAGTCAGGTTTATGTTCACATTCTTCTCTGAACAGAAATTAATTTTAACTTCACATTTAAACCACGTTTACATAAAAGGGTGGATAGCCCCTGTGCAGTTAAATTTGCCAGAAAAACAAGACAATTTACCCTAATTCCATTCAAGACTCGAAGAAAAAGTGGCAGCCGAAATCACATCAAGTGATGTGTTCACATGTTATGACTTGAAACATATGAGACGTCATAAAATTCAGACAAAGTGCAATGACAATGTGGTTCAATTAATTACGTCATTGTTTATACGCCGAGATTTAACAACTTCCTTACATGTAAATATGCCACACTTGAATACAAAATTAAATTTGAAATATACGAATGTCAAAATGATCTACACAAATTAAAACAATGGAACGGTTATTATGTCATCACTTGAAATATATATTGCTATTCTTAGCTATTTCCTGTTTGCCTTTTTTTCTGTAATTAATTTCGCAAACTTGAATAATGTATTATAGCTGACGACATAATATTTTGTCATATCATGCATGTAATTTTTCTATTCCCATAGTACCATACGAACTCATGCTGCGAAGCTATGTAATTAAAAGCAGACTAACAGTTGCTCTTTTCACAAACAAGTTTCAAAAAATGTGGCTGAAAATCTGTTATTCAATACTTAGAATGTGGTCTTTAAGTCTGAGTTTAATTTAAAGAACTTGAATGGATAGTCTGAAAACTTAATTGCGAGTCCCAATAGTTCTACGTTTGTTTGGCGACCTAGGGTCACAATAATTAAAATGTAAAAATTTGAATTTGACTATTGTGCGTAAATTGTTTTTATTCTGACAAACGTGTTCCAAAATAGACAACAGGGAATAGGCAAGGCATTTCGTACATGTGCTATATTTGACGTATTGTGAGATGGCATTCTGTATTTTTAGGGGTATTGAAGCGGCTATGGACACAATTTATTTAAGCAGTTTTGTCCAAACTGTTTCACCTTTTAATAGTGGAACAATATTTTATTAGTTATGATAAACAGAAATCATGCTCAAGTATTATGGTACAAATATAGAGACGCTGTTATAGACAGTAAAGCTATCCAAACATAATGCTCATACTCACAGAAAAATGATGGACGGAAAGTACATTTCCACACTCCCTGATGTATCTTTATATTAAATGTTTGACTTTCGCTGTGTTTCTGTCGGTCTCACGTCCTATCGATCGCATGTATTGATTTTCAGATATTTAAGGATAATGACTATATTTTTTCAAACCAAAGAAAGTTTGTTGATTCATTCTTTTCAAGCACTGCAAATTGAGTCGGAATATACCCAAGATAATGTACTGATTGTTGTTCTAATTGTATTGTTCATAAATATACGTCATATTTACCTCAACCATTCTAGCAAGCGTTATGGCCTGCAATGTTCTTGCTTGCCTATTAATTTGAACAAATTACCTGATGATGCAATTTCATTAAGAAACAAATATGATTACGTCGTTCTGAATATACCTTTATTTTGAAGGGAACAATGTGAAATTAATTATATTTTCCCGTCAAAATTAAGAAAGAGATTGTTTAAGAAAGTTGCGAATCGAATCCACCAGATACAGGAGCATTAAGTTACCATAGCTTCCCACTTTTTATTTAATTATTTATTATTTATCTATTTATATATTTATTTATTGATTTATTTATTTATTTATTTATTTCAGATCATTTGAAATCAGAATCTATTAGTTCCTAGGCAAAACTCTGTCTCGACCCTCCCAAACAGGAATCAATCCAAAATACTGAATTCTTTTATCCATCCTTCTCATATTTCCTGTAAAACTAACAAAGTATATACGAATTTGGTGCGCTTTTTTACGTTTGAAACCCCAAATTAAAAACAATTTATTTACTGAAATCATGTTCAAACGCTCATTCTTTTTTTTAATAGTTTCTAGCTCCAACTGACATTCTATCCCATCCCGGAACGACGCGACCAGTAACAATGATATCCTACATGCTTTTACATTGAATGGGTCATATCTGGTACGTTATCTAACTTTTAAGGGTATACCATAACCAATTTGTTTCTACGGGTGTTCGTTTACCATTCAAAATTAATGGTCCGTGATAATGTGTTGGGCAGAATACAAGTAATAATAGTTTGACAGTTTAACGTTGCATTATATATACGAAATTCTCAAGTTGATGAATAAATACACTGGGGAATGGCACGTTTTCTCAGAAATCTAACGTAATACTTTTTAGCAACTTTTATTTTATGCAATGATATCCTCAATCGCAGTCACTCATTATGATTCATTTGTTTGCATCCGTATTGATCAATTTTTAAAATGATCGGTTATTTCTTTCGGCGGTCCTTTGGATTTTCCAAAGGAGGATTATGCGTAGCCAGATTCTAAGTATAAATACTGAAGACGTGAACATGGAAACATATTTCATTAACACTTACAACTATGCAGATTATAAGAGGTAAAAATTCTGCAGTTTTAATTGTTAATTAGATTCGTAATATAAACTTTCATGTTAAATTTTTATGCAATAATATTTTGGCTTACAGAGATAATAAAACATCTCAATAATGCAACGGGTTGCACCAGAACTGGTTGCCAGTGGAATGCAAATATGCAACTTCGTCTGACTTCTATGAGTATAGAATCTGCATAAGAATCGTATTCATAGAGTAACTGGTCATGCTAACCATTTCTTGTTATTATTCCAGTTTTTGGCGTGGAAACTTATTTCCATTTAATTATAATAAATTGATATTTTAGACATACTTAGTTCATATAATCTGATACAATCTTGTATCGGATTTGTACAATAATGTAATTTAGAATCAATAAAATGTCAACATTAATTCTTTCAGGGCTTTGGATTTCAAAACGATGGAAAAGGCTAGAAGTATCCGGAATACTTCTCCTCTGCATATGCATTGAGGTCCATGGATCCAACTTTTTGAAATTGTGGGAGTCACGTTGTGAAAATCAGTACAGCAAACAGCCGATGGACGCAGTCATTAAGGACGTTATCCATTATATTCAGAGAGGAAACGGGGCAAATATTTACGTAATTATCCGAACATTTATCTAGTATAAAATGGTTCAGATCAAACTTCACTGCACTGAATAGTACCTAAATCTACTATGCTTCGTATTTTGGTTTTTTCTAACTCTTAAACAGGGGTTGGGTGGGGGCGTAGATCTCTCAGACTGCACTATCAATAGGCGAACTACGTCGCTATTCATCGCAGACACGTAACCCTCAGACTACAGAATCATTCCAATCTGATAAACAATGATGTCTTTAGGCTTAGTTACTGAACCATGCCCGATGAGAAAATTAAATTCCAGTTCAATGATTGTGATCTTGATTATTTAGAAAATGCAAAATCAATATTTCCTATACCTTAAAATTTGACATCCATTCTAATATTGCCGCTATCATTATAAAGCTCCACAATAATAATAACATTAATAATAATAATAATAATAATAATAATAATAATAATAATAATAATGATAATAATAATAATAATATATTTATATTTATATTGTAGCATCAACGCAATACTAATATGGATTTCAATGTTTGTGAATGGGGACAAGTTACGTCAACGAATGAAGGAACGAATAAAACAAGTGAGTGTAAATGGACCAAATATCTCCCAGAGAAACTAAGTGGAAAGGATGCCAAGGTATATACCAATCATCACGTTATAGCTCGACCTGGTGTATTTCTACTCCTTCTTGGAAATATATTTTAACCACATTATCTGTTAACATTATATGTTTTGCTAATATTCTTCCTCTTAAAGACTTTTTAACAGAAAAACTAAGACGTTGTCACTGCAATCGAATATTTTCTCTACACACTTTAGTATATCTGCTATGTTCTAACAAATGACCATAACAGTTTAAGCATCTCCAAGATGTAATATCCTATGTCTATAAAATATGTTTTCATATAAGGGGTTATATAATTTATGTATATTTAGCCACACTGTTTGCAACCTAAATGAAATGTATATAAACAAAACAAGGACATGTCTGATCCCATTAAGGATTATCAATGTATACATCACTCTATTATGGCATCATTTCAGAAAAGGATCATCTCATTGTACCGTGGCTTGTCAACCTATGCAGTCTTACTACAGCGAATGGAAGATAATGAAAGACTATGGACAAAGAATCTTATTTTGGATTCGAAACATTCTGGACAGCATAAAATTCATGAACTTCAGAATTATTTTGTTACAATTGGGTGTATAATAGAACGTATCATTGGCAGCAAACCAAAAGTAGATGTTGACAAACTTTTTGATAGCATTAAATTAAGTACTGATTTTGCTCATGGCACCTCTGAGGGTATTTACGTATTAAAGAGAATGGAAAAATTTCTTGACGTTTCTGAAGCAATCCTTAAAGACAATAAGAAAAAGGGATGAAAAAGCAGAAAAGAAGGAAAAAATCAGCGAAACGGAAAGAAAACGAAGCAAAGGAAAACTAAAACTAAAACAGAGGAAATAATGTGAGCTGTGTTTTCTTTGACAGTTTAGTAGCTGAAGATAAAATGAGCTATGTATGTATGTATGTATGTATGTATGTATGTATGTCTGTATGTATGTATGTATGTATGTATGTATGTATGTATGTATGTATGTATGTATGTATGTATGTATGTATGTATGTGTGTGTGTGTGTGTGTGTGTGTGTGTGTGTGTGTGTGTGTGTGTGTGTGTATTAGTGCACGTGCGTGCGTGTATGGGAGGATGGATGGATGGATCGATAGGAAAACATTTATGCAGTTCATATTATGTTTTCGTCTGTTGCGATGAGATGTGAATAACATATGCCAGATGAGAATACTGATGAAATGTAAAAAATTACAATCTCTTACTCGTAAATGTTCTCGACAAATGTTTTACCGAATAAAGTAAAATCAATGTACAAAATAGTTTCTGGTGCTTATTGTTCTGTTTAACATCAATTCAATTCACTTAAAAACCCGAAGTTTCTAAAAATTAGAAAATTACGACTATATTTTTATCATACGCAAGAAAACCGGCTGCAATACCTTAGACAAAAAAAGTCAATATAAACTTCGAAGCGAGGTTAATGTTGTGGTTTGAGAGAAAGGCGATAGCTCACAAACATATATTTCTATGTTTATCCATTACCTACCAATTTCCTTACACTTTTCAAGAGGTTTTATAGTTATAAACAAGAACTTAACTGATGAAAGGTCACACAAGACTGTTAAATATTAACTCTAATAAACTGGAACATGCTTGTAGAAAATAAGTGCAAGATACGTGCAAGATATACAAAATATGTCAGAATGATTTTTATAAATGTTCAATATAAATATAATATGGATTTAAAATTTACATTGTCATTATTTATTTCAATGTGTATACTTATATCTATAATAGCAGGCTGCGCGCTATAGAGTGGCCAATTTCATAATGCTCTTAACATTTGCTTTTCAACTAACGGAAGATAATAGTGCTGCTGACTAGTCATAATTGTGATTCTTGTACCATATTTTCAGTTTTCTCTGTAGCATCTTCTGGAAAGTTGATATGACAAATATTTTGAACAATGGCTGTAAGTGAGTTTTAAATTTATATTTCAACAAGACTTCCAAGTTCCAAACGCGAATGCGTATTTTTGTTTTCATGTCTTGCACGTAAAGGTTTTAACTACATTATTATGTATGTATTTGTGTATGTTGCGTTTCTGATCATAGGTAATTTCGAGGACGTTGAGCATGCTTGTTCTTATTTTCTCTTTCCATTGTCCTCAAGTTACACAACCGATTTGAGTTAATCAAATCATAGGATATTATGTTTGCCGAGATAAAGATTAAATATGTCAAGGGTATGAAATACACGTTTGAAAATAAGATATTTTTTCTGCAAAAGTTCCTGATCCTCTTTGAGTTTACTATAATCTTATCGACATTGCTTGTCAAACATGAGTTGTTATTGTTGAATGAACATTAGTTCTGGATGAATTAAAGTTGAAATAATCACGATATTTACCTAGCTGTTACTAACACAATTTCAATGTGATAATTAAGCAATATCATTACTGAATATTTTCTAGTAAGAGATTTTCAAGAAGAATTCTACATGGGACTATTTCACTTAGGCTGTCTGAGCCATTACAGTCCGATTCTTTCAAGTATTACACTTTAGCTATTTTAGCCATTACCCACTCAATCTTTGCCTTTACACGTAGGTTATCTAAGCCATTACTCGCAAGCTTTCAGTTCAAGTATATCCATAACGTAACTCCAAAACATTCGTCAAAAACAGTATGTTTCTTATGTTGTATAGACTCGCCATTCGATGTCGATCCTTTGCTAACAAGAATACATCTGCATCCGGAAATATATAATAACCTGTACCAGATTTGCAATAGTATTTCTACAGATATGATTTGGTCATGAAATAGATGCATAACCACGTTTGATTGAAGATCGTTCACGTCATACAGCCAAATAATATTAATTTATATTTCAAATCCTTCACTTTCTCAAGCATATTGCATGCAATACAACTTTTAAACTATGGACACGTTGTATAAAGGAATTGAGAGCTGATAAACATTGGGCGTACCTATATTCAATCCTGAAAATGAAAATGCCCGTTAAACCAATGAAATAATGACAAAATAGAATATATTATGTAACCAAAGAGGCACATATACAATTTTGGTGTACTAAATATTTTAGATAAATATTTAAATTTGATGTAGATTAGCGTGACCACCATTGTCTTGGGTACGGATTACATCACATCACCCGGATTAGATGTTATATGAATGCTTACCAGTGTTGATGATCCAAGAGAGGATTATACACATTTTTCTCAAGTAAATCACTGACCTTTAAGGACCGTCAGGCCATACAAGGACGAAACTGCTGATTTGTAAACTTATGGGAATGGTGGATCAATGAAAGGTGTTTGTAGCCAAAGCAAGTTTGAACCAACCCAAGAATTGGGGAGAAGTGAGTGATTTGACAAAGGATACGTGAAACAGTTCATAATGTTTAGTTTGCAAGCTTTTATAAGTAGTTATGTCATACCTGGTTGTGAATCATACGGGCTGTACAAATGACTGATTCACGAGGAATATGTCTAGTACAAATGTTATGTTGATTACAATTGAACATATTTGCTTCAATTGATTATGTTGTTTCAGTTGAGTTACGTCCATTTCATAAGATTATTTGAATCATAATTTCTTTGCATCTTTCTAGGCCAAAACACTACTACCAATCCCGAGCCAAACAGAAAACACTACTATCACTCACGGGAAAAGGTCAGGAAGCAATATAATTTAAGTTTATATAACACCCTTTCTCATCAAGTAAAGGAAAGACATTGAATCAAGATTTCTTTGCATATTAGTCAAATATACAGATACTATATAATAAGTAAAACTACCTCGGGATATATCTAATGAATTACAAATGAAGCAATATAGTACTTCTATATGCGTGAGAGTGCATATGCAATCAAATTATTCTTTCCTTTCATGTGTACAAGGTAATTGTTATAATCTTACAACATGAAACAGGACCCAAGACATTAATAATCGTTGGTTGTTAATGCAATAAACGGGATTGTGACTGCTGAGAACAACAATCGGAGGAGTAGCTGCACTTCAAAGCCAATAGCGAAGCTAAACATTCCGTTTTGACTTGAGTATCTTATCTGGTTATGGTTTTGATTGATACATTTGTTTACAAAACAAAAGACTGGATGATCCACCACATTTATATCTTCCTGAAATCGATTCCCCATCAACCAAGGCCTCACTTGTATTGACAGACATTTGAAACAATTGACTTAATTTGGAGCTTCAAGAACCCGTGCACACTTAAGTATGTAATTTAATTTGTCAAAGATTCCTGAAACTTGTCAGATCAATGAACTTTATAAGTTTTACTCAACAAATTTGTCAATAGGGTCGTTTTTATGGAAAAGTCTGTTGGATCTTTGCACATAACGCATGAGTTGAGTCGCGCTCAATAATTCGAAAATAACTAGCCGAAAAAATAAATCAATCTCGGGTGGATGACACTATACGCGGAATCGAAACCAGGGTACATTTATGATCACACATAAATATTGATATAAATCCTAATACACGATTCCGTTACATTACCTGAACCCTTATTAAAAGTGGAAACACTTTGAGAAAAACACTTAATTGAGCCAAAAATATAAACTGAAACATCACAGGATGACGATTAGTGAAGATGCCGAAACCAACTGCGTTAATAAGATGTTTATTATAAACGCAAATTAAATATGAACGAATCAGACACATCATTATAAACAAAGCAACGAAAGTTATAACGTTCCTAAATTGGAACTATCTACAACAATTAGCTCAACAAGAAAACTCAAAAATGAATTTAACGATTGAAATTGTACACAAAACAACAAATAAAAGTATATGATCTACACCCCAATATAAGCAAGATCTTATTAAACACAAAGGGTGACCAAAGCATGTGATTTATGCACTTATCAATATAATACTCATTATATTGATCAATCTGTCAATTTATCAGTTTATCAATTCATCAATCGATTTTGGAAAATGTATGAATTTATGAACCTATCGTTCATATAAAGATATTGAAATGGGAATGTAATGTAATTTTGCTCATATAGCAAGTGTGAACATAACGATCAGATGGAGCACATAATATAAATTATTTAACTTTCGTGGAGCCCATTTGACGTCCAAGATGTGTCTCAGGTTCCACACACTCTAGTGAATGGTCAAAGCAGTCTCACGCATGGTCCATCCCTCCCTTTCAGTTGAAGGATTCCTTGAGAGCCCTCACATTCAACACAGACCCGATGGTCACGAAGCCTTGGTTTCTCGCATTGATAACACCTGTACCCTCATCTAAGCCAACGTCACCAGACAGAGCGTACACGTCAGAAGAAACCTTACAAGAGTTATGTGATACCACATCTACAAACCATATATAAGGCAGCTAAAAGTATAACAGCTAAACCGTGTAGTACATATGACACAGTTAAGTAATTCTGCATTAATATATGTTGCGCATGCGCGCACATGAATTCGGTTTCCATTTTATAAATAGTTCGTTGCATGCAGCGTATAATTAAAATCAATGTCTGTTCAGTTACAACAAATAGTTAACTCGAACCAGACTATAGTATTTCTAATATCATGGTTTTGTATAACTTAGGTATTGACTCTCTACAGAATGTAGAATATATTCTAACACATCTAATATATGAAGTAATTCTGTCAGATAGAACAATTAACGATAAAGAATACAAACTTAAAGTTCAATAACTCTACAGCTGGAGATTTGCTCCCGTAAAGAGGTAAGATTCCTGACAAGACTCGTCGTAGCAGTGTAATTTGTTTATAGAGAATTTGATCTTTATGTGTACTATCTGTGACAGATATGCGCAGCTACATGCAGCCGAAAAGATTAAACCATCCTTGGGTGTCGCTGTACGCAGAAACGAAACCCGAGTTCATTTTGAATCACATCTACATATTGATATAAATCAAACACAATTCCGTGACATTAACTCCCACGATAAAAGGTCAAAACACGGTTAGAAAAACACGGAATTTAGAAAGAAATACACATTGAAACGATATTTACATTGCCAGAAAACATGGTAAGAAAAAAAAAAAAAAAAAATGCAAATAACACTATGCTTAATTAATGTGCCCATACGTTTTCCGACCCTCTGATTGCTAAAATCCGGAAAGGATATGGCTGCAGAGTCAAAGCCCAATGCATCAATCTTGCGTTGGCAACTTATTCCTTGTTCAAATATATCAAAGCCTAATGGACTGTTTCAAAGACAAATTCCCTTTCGAAAAAGTACTTGTGCAATTTACATATACCCAACACCAGTGCCAAACAAGCCTATTCGATCACTGAGTAATTTCGAAACCATGGGAGCAATTTCCTACTAGCATAAGCTATGGATAGTGTTCCGTCCTCTTTTTTGTAGCAAAACTGCTCCTAATTCCGTGTAGGAAGCATGAGTTCTCAATATGAACGATTTATTTAATTTCCTAAAACTTTAGTATCGGTGTATTGATCAATTTTCGCATAAGAGCGTCAAAAGCTCTTTCTTGGCATGAACCTCAAGAAACTATATTGGGCTGCCCCTTCATAGGCATATCTGGCAATGGGTTAGTTATAGCGTCGACATTTGTAACGAACTTCCTGTTTCTTTCTTTTTGGCCTTTCAGCGTCTTGGATTGCTTCAGTTTTGTCAGGGTGTGGTTTTAATCGCCCTGACCCACTTAGTAGATTGCCCCAGCATTCCAAGTTAGAATATCCTATACTACACTTAGATGTTCTCACTGTGAGGTTCGCATTGAGGAGTCTGACGAATAGATCGACTAATAAACTAGCATGCTCTTCCCAGATAAGCGTATATATAAGACTATCGTCGACGAAACTCATAGACCTTATTAAATTCATGCCTTTCAACTATTTTCGCACAAGACACTCGCATGATGCACCGGCGATAATCACACCGAAAGGCATAACCTTAAGCTGGTAAAGACCTTTAGGGGTCGCGAATGACGTTATTTTTTAAAACAAGCTGACCTTGTCTGGCATCGGTTGAATATCAAACACGGTGACTTTAATTAGTTGTCGAAAGTCTATACAAAATCGATTCGTTCTGTCGGTCTTTCTGACCAATACCACTTGGGAAGAATACAGGGAGCTTGATGGCTCATTCACTCCCAGGTCTATTATTTTATCTACTTCGTCATCGATTTTCTCCCGTGCATTAAAGAGTATAGGATATCCCGACACTGGTATTCAGGTAATTCTGGGCACAGGCTGACCATATGTATTTGCCCTAGTTTCGACCGCATGTACAATAGGAAACAGGGAATCAGAGTGTGTTGGGAGTCTGGATCCTTCTATATGTCCAATAGTTAGGTCGTATATGGGGTGTTCCATACACAGTGCTTCCATGGTTCCAGACAGAAAAGGCGTCTCGATTTCTAATTTCGCTAAGGGAACGCAATCAATAGTTTGACCTGATAACTTGCACGGAGATTTTCAATCAATTAGTTGATCATCCCTAACCAGACTACGCTTTACTACGATGTCCGTGCACCTGGTGTTGCGTACGACCAAGACTTCTTGTCCGCTGGCGGTACCAGTAGCAGTCGGTACCCTTGCCTGGACAAGAGCCGACCGAGTGAATACCATCAAGACCTATCTGTACCCGCATTGCGGATTCGTCTGCCTTATTCGCATTATCAGATGCCTAGTTATCACGTGAAAAATCACCGCCTCCTGACCATGCTCTGTTTTCGATCGAAACCGCGACTCTTTGGACAAAACACTTCCTTTTTGGACAATCTGCCGTGATGTAACTCCATTCCTTACAGGTGAAACATTGCCAACCCTACGATTTGTACCCTCCCAGATTGAAAGTTTCTACCAATTATTTGTAGCACCTGTCTCTCGTTCTCTGGGTCTTTGATCTTTATCTTGGTTACCTCCCTTGTTATCCTTTGGGATCACATTCTGGGAACCTCCCCAAGCTTCGTTAAAATGGTCTGCCTGCGTAGTAATATCAGAGTAATTATTGAAGGGATAAATACAATTCCTTAGCACAAGTATTTAACAGCTGGTCCCTAAGTAAAAATTCGGTAAGGCCCTCGAATATTTTTGTATTCTGCCACATTCAACCCACCGCTGAAAACAATTGTCCCGTTCTTCTGATGAACTGGGTTAATGTTTCGCCTTTCTCGAGTTTACTACGTTTAAACGTTTTGCGGAACTCTAGCTCTGTCAAGACGTATATTTTAAGAAGTGCTCCTCTTAACGCGTCATAGTTCAATGCATCGTTTATGGGTGGACGCGAATACATATCTAGTGATTTACCTGCTGAGATGGAGCGACCAATTGTCTTTTTTGTCCACTTCGGGGTCGTGGCATATTGATCAAAGCTATGTCCATAACTATCTAAGTTATCTTTGTCATCTTCAAAAAGGGGTATTATATGCCCTCTCAACTTTAACTTTTCTTCCCCATCTTTTTTATCCTCGATTAATTCAAATTTCCTTTTATGTTCTTTCTCCATATTCCCGTCTTTAAACTCTATGGTTTCTAAGTTTGCTCGTTTTTCCATCTCTAACATGACTTCCTCAAGTTCACTTACCTGCTTTATTCTTTCTCTTTCAACTTCTCCAATTCTTCCTTCTCCTTCTCTAACTCTATTTATTTTCTCCTTCTCTGCCTGCGTCTCCAACTCTGTCTTCTCCTTCTCAAATACCATCGTTTCCCTTTCAAATGCTATCTTTCTTTCCTCAGAATGCTTTTTAGCTCTGACGTCTCCCTCTATATATCTGTCTCCTTTATCTTTTGATCCAATTCTCGAGCCCGCTCCTCCTGAACGAATTTTCTAAGGGCATCCCAATGAAACCGAGACTGGTTGCCCAACTCTACTAGATCTTTGAGTAAAGACATTATAAAAACTGTTGATAAGATCACTAATCCCATGTGCACTATCATATCACATCCGGCAAGTCACAATCGGAAATATAACTGCAAACTGTTACCAGAGTCAAGGCGTCCGTACTGGTAGAACTGTCGCCTCTCACCCAGACGACGCATAGCCGCAATTATTCCACATTTAAGTGAAATTGTTTAATAGCACTCAGATGATGTTGGTACGGATGATTTTAAAAATGCACGCTCTTTCAAAACTTACCGTAATTCAGCAAATTTCATTTCAATACAAGTCATAATTGCTGTATAATTATTAAAATATTATTTCAAATAACCATTGAGTTTAGAGTTAAAGTAGGTGTTGGGTCAGGCATTGTACTGATTGGAAATATATTTGAACATTTATTTTGTTAGGACTCTATGGTTTTAGACTAAGTAACAGAAAAGAGAGAAATTAAACACGTCTTGTAACAGTCAACCAAAAATTGATTTCTATTGAATACAGGTTGAAAATTACCCTTACTGTGTTACGATATAATTTCCAAATTGTCCTAAAATTTATCTAAATAGTCCGAACATATGAACTTCCAACTGAATTCCTGTGGTATTCCAAATACGTTCCTATACTGAAGGTAAGAATGTGCCTGCAAAATAAAATATACCAATGTGCCAATGTCATAGATTGTGGTGATGTGCTGATAGTCTTTTGATGTATTACAAAAATATAATCCAAAACAGAACTTTTCTGAATTCACTATAATTCTAAATGAATGTTTCGGTCCAAAAATGGTATTAAGCTCTTTGTAATTCCGGTGCGGAATAATTCGATTAATGTAATCAACCCAACTAAAAAAGTTAACGTAACAATAAGGATTATTCTAAATTCAGACGTTAAGGGAATAATTTATAATTTCTCCCATAAACAAGATTATCTGAAAAAATTAGAAACATTACAGAGCCAGCATGTAGGTCAGACTCCTTTATGGATTATTAAAAGCTTGTCAACACGTTTAGGAATGTCAGAGAGGAAATCTGATGTCATAAATTCAGACCCCAATAAACTAATGTATCATAATTTCTATTAATTTGAATATTTAATCAACAATGAAAGAGAAATATTAACTATATATTACTGTGTTTGCACACTAAATGTCACTGGTCAGGAACAGTATGAACTTGATTTGGACAATGTCAAGTACAAAATACAGATTCACGTAACATACATTTATTAAGAAACGCCAACAAATAATTTACATTATATATACCAATTCAATAAATGTTTTATTGGAATAGGATTTAACTCGCGTGTTTTAATTCCGCTGCTGTGTTAATTATTGTATGGAATCGTAATGGTTATTGTCTTAATTATTGTATCTAATTGAAACCTCTATTGTGTTAATTATTGTATGGAAGGGCAACCGCTGTTGTAATAATTATTGTATTGTATCCTAATCGCTATTGTGTTAACTATTAATGGAATCGTAACCGCTATTGTGTTAATAATTGTATGAAGGTTACGTAAAATGAGTAACAAATTTAAATAAATCTGAATACCTGCTGAGTCTAACATGCACTGTAAATTGCATTTTATCTTAATCCCTTAATTATTACAACTTGTAATTTGGATTCTTACACTCCATTGTTGTATGAGACTCTGGTCGTTGAATATTATATTGTATTCACTAAGGTGCTAATCAGATTAATAACGTGTGGTAATAAGATGATTCTTTTTTATTTGTATTAACCAAACATGAGAGCCGGAATGAAAGAAAATGCAACCTCATATATTTAGGCGAGATAAATTACGTATGTGTAAAGCGGAGGGTTTGAGCCCGACGTTTAAACAAAATATTTACTTCTTCGAAATAACTCAAGTTCATTAAAAGGTACATGTTGCTCAGTGCAAAAACGACAATATTTGCATATGTATATATCTCGGTCTTCGTCATTTGCACTATCATTCTCCCCTTGCAACACTCTGAACCTGACAGATATCTAATTGGTCTAAATGCTTTAACGTCAAAACATCACGAAAATGTAAAATATAATTTTCTAGATTAAGTGTACGAACAGTATAATCATTTTTTCTCCACTAATTTCAAAATATAACAAACTTTTCTTCTAATTTCGTTCTTCATATATAAATTATTGTTCATGGTAAGCTCTTTCTGGCATAGTTTTTTATCCTATTGCAACATAATAACTAGTATAGCAACTTAAAATGGACAGGTAATGTACTTTAGACAAAACAAATTGTATTCGAAGAATAATATTCTAACATAGTTCAACGTAGGTCGTTTATTTTTTCAACACATTTTCAATTAATCGTGTCTGCAAAAAAATTCCTTGAACATTTCGGTTTGATGCGATTTGTAATGACTTATATATCCAACGTAGAGATTGGATATTAAATGTAAATGCTGAGAAGCGAAAATAGCGTTGTATATGATAACATCCGAATTTACAATAACCACTTAGTGCTGATTTTTTATGAATTAGTATTTAATATATAAGAATAAGTTGCTTTATTCGATAAAAACGAAAAAATTCATCAAATACTAAAAAGGCCTTGTCTGTCAAAAAAAACAATATCAATAGTCGTTGCTGATAGATCTACATATTAAACTATGTTTGAGATAAAACGTATCCCACGGTACATCTTTTTGGGAGCAAACGGTAAACTTCCTATAAGAATTTGTATCTAAGTGCTATTTTTTTTACAATAGACTAGTCACTGGACAATTTATTAAACTTGTACTATCATTATACCACATTAGTTTGCACAACGTTGATATATTTAACCTTAAATGGTTTTCTGTTGTCAATCAACTGTTGTGTTATTCAGTTCTAAATATCATATGTCTTTATCTCAGGTCAATCTTCTGTACTAAATTGCTAAAGAAATTTGACTCAATGTGACTAAAAGATGAATATATACAAGCGTGGCATACTAGTGTTTCCGAATTTTTTAACGCAGAACTTATCAGATAGTTTTAACAAATCGTGTTTAACACTTTTAACGTGTATCGGAAATGAATAATTTTGAAAGACTTCCGTAGATCGAATCGTGTGTTTCAAATCAAAGTGTAAGGTTGAACACTTGGTATTTGTCTCATCTGTACTAGTAAAATATGTCTATTCTACAATTGTTTTCTTGTCTCTATCGATTATACCACCTCATAAATATTTCGCATTTGTACTTAAACTGATTTGTCTTTTGGTTGACCTATGCAGACTGTAAAGTATTCTTTGTTATTTTTACAGTTATACATGGAGCATTATTATCCAGATGGCAGTATCTATCTTATATATTTGAGAGCTAAATTAAGTTGATACCGGTTTTGAAGTTCACAAATGATAGTTTGCGTCTGTGTCACATGATAAATCAGAAAACGAAACAAATTTCGTCAAACAAATGGTCTTATTTTTTCGGCCTCTTAGCATGTTCCAGCTCTGACATTTGCGCTCAATTATAGCGTGAAATGAGATTAAGGTTCGTATCGGTGTTGCATTGTCCATGTCGCCACAATCTGAATCATTAGAACTGATTCGCAACTTCTAGAATGATGCCATCCACTTATACCTCGTTTTCTTCAAGGCGCTAGCGCAAGTCGGCTGCCCAGTTGCGCATCTTTACTTAACCGAACCATTCGTGGCCTGAATCTCTGCATTGGATTTGTCCCTCTTCGTCCTTTCAGTGAGCAACAAATCCGTTTATCCAAATCATCATGGGATCTCGTAGGATTTTGACTACCTTAAACTTGTCGCACTCGTGGAGGACCAGCCGAAATTATTACTCACAGATGTAATGATCGTTCATGGCCCGTACTTCTCGATTCAGGATGATAATGAGCTTTGGTTCTGTAAAGAAACAAATTTGGTCGTGTATTTCTATGGCATTTGCGTCAGATAGGTGCCTGGTGTAAGCAATGAGTAGGAAAAACCATCCATAGCCAAAAGACAAAGAATGGATGCCATCTGTGCTGAGCGAAATGACGATATTGGTCAGTAGATTGATATTGGCGAAGCCGCCTACATTTCACAAAGCATTGTCAACAGACTCAACACCACAGTGGTAAACCTTGAGATAACCCACAGGTGCTCTGTATCTGAGTGCAGGACATCCTCCACCTCCAATATTACGTTAAGTCGTGTGGTCCTTAGAGGTCTTGGTAAAGACACATGCTTGATCGGTGAAATTGTTGACGTAGAACTTTTACCTGATCTCCTCGGACCACAAAACTTTTTGCCACCATATTTAAACTCCTTTTCTCCACGTTGAAGTTGATATCGGTTTGCTCCCCGAAAGTTAAAGGTACTGCAATGACATTATCATTGAAACAATCGCCATTGACTCATCGATGAATAAAGCAATTGTTCGTTTAAATTTGACTTTTAGCCATTTCCTAAGACTATGTCCGAATTGTAAGGTGAATCACAGCATAACTAATTCATATATATAATCGGGTCTGACGCATTCAGATTTGGGTTAGTGTGCACGTATCGATATGACGTCTCACGATAGCCAGAGGCTATGAGATCGTCGTCAGGGGCTTTGGTGTAGCGTTTTAGCTTCCCGCCCTAGACTAGATTCGAAATGGATGTTGTTGTAAATTCCCTGTAGGTGACAAGAGTTTTATCTTTCAATAAAGTTGCCTATGGCATTTTGCTTCGGGACTATTTTTCGAACATAGCTCCTGTGTACATCTACAAAGCTGTAATCGCATAGCGTGTGGCTCACGATCTCGTCAGTGTTCCACTTTATGTCGATTTTACTACGGCATTTAATGAAAGTACAGCTTGTTCTCTCTTTGCTTCGGTATGTTGATCTTCAGTCGGCTTGCTATTCCTAAACACCATTCATGAGAGATCTTTAACTCCTTACATAGTGTTACTTCTCTCTGCCTGGTATTAGTTAGGATCTTTAATTTTTTTAAGCAATGCGCTTCTTATGAGAAGTGGGTACAGTGCCGGTACCGATCAAGGACGTTAATATCAATGATTGGATAAAGACCCTCAAACTTTGATATGCCAGAAACCTTAAGTGGAACTACAGCTTATCAAACCGCAATTAGCCCTAATAACAGTATCCTTACTAACGCGCGCCGTGTTGACGTAGATTTGGTGAATGTCTGAAAGCAAGACCCATTCAAAGCATCGTTTATCTTCAATAACCCTTTCCCATCGTTACGTTATTTGCAGATTTGAGTGCATCCACGAAACGGTCGGTCATTCGACTTGCTACTTAACAGCTCTACACCTGAAGATTTCTGCCGTAAAGTGGACAGCTTCCTGATAAAATGCGTTATATTGTGATAAAACGCCCAGAATATATGGCCAATTATTTGGCAGCGAACTTGAGGCAATCTGGGTTTCCACAGCGGCACTCTCTTGGTGAATCAGAGGCGAAGCGAACTCGCTAATTCGACATAACCATGGCTAATGTTAAACCACACTCAGGTAACGTTATACGTTTTCTTTCTATTATAATGCATTGAAATTAGGTACGCATAATTCCTTGACACCAGACATTCTAGATGTCGGCTTATTACCTTTAGAACTCAGATGCTTAGTTTATGAAAGGAATGCAACAATTAACCTTTTATCGTTGTTATTTTTCGGCATCTCTGCCACAAATAATCAAATGAGCTTTTGACTATTCATCGAAAAGGCATTGCTCTAATTCTATTATTTCCTTATATCGTTTAAAGAGGCATTCATTAAAGGAAACAACATAAACACTGAATAATCCCCAAAACGTACATATAAATTTCCACAACCATTCATTCAGTAGTGTCCAACGTTTTACATAGGAAATTCCTCTCAAACTAGGAGTACGTTTCCTTTTTCACGGACGCTTCTGAATTTCTTATCCGGTCGTGCGAAAACAGTACATAATATGTGTATGCCCTATAACAGGGTTGGCACATTTGCAGCTAGTCACTGCCCTAAATCTTGGATCAGAGAACAAAGATATGGAGTTCCTGATATGATGCTTATCGCGTTCCACGTAATTATGTTCAGAAAAGTCATGCAAAATATAAACAAATATTACAGAGCAGGTAAATGCTTAAAGGGGATCAATTTTGCTAAACGACCATTCTCTGGCTAATTAATTTGGACCATAAATTGCTAAGTTCTGCTTGTGATCTTTTCTGGAAAATGTACTCGAATTTTATAGGTTTATTCGTTGTAATTTGATCACATTTTTAGTATCCGATGAGGATTCTTCTACTTACCGGTAGCTGACCTTGACTTTTGTGTTTCTTTTTGCCGCTCTTCTTTTCGCCTGTTCTGACTTTGAATAATACCTGTATCATACTTGGTTGTATGCGGGTACTGTATTTAGGGGACTTGGTGTATTCATATATGCAAGGTAAACTGTTCTTATTTGCATACGAGCAAGATAGATTTATACAATTTCTCCGTTGCAATTGAATTCACGAATATGTGCACTTTTGGTTTCCATTTGCTTTTCGTTTACTTCTTGCAGCATTAAATTACCGTGACTCTATTTCTACCGTTGTACGTGGGTCTGCTTCCAATCGCAAACTGAACATCGTCTTGTCCATGATATATTCAACTTGTATCGTCCTTATTTTGGATCATCACAATCGAACAACAAAATCTCTTTTGATTCTCTTCATTTATTCCATATTAGCTGGCACCATTGTCAGTAGTTCATCCTTTACAAATTGGTTTATATCAATGATTGTTCGTATTGCAGTATGAGAATGTTTGTTTCAGTTTTCTCATCTTTACTCGTATTCCCCAAATCGTCTGTAGATACATTACCTTTCGAATGGTCTAAATCAGTCGATTGTGCACTTTCTTACGGATCTTGTTATATAGCTCAATGTGTCGTTTCTACTCTGATTGCTATTATTATACCTAGATATAAGTATCCACACTTCTATATTAATATTCTTCTGAAACTGCATTATAGGAACATTTGTTTAAGATTCCTCGTCTTGGCTATTCCCCAAATCGTCTGTCGATATTTTACATTTCGAATGAAATGATCTAAATCACTCGACTGTGCTTATATTTGTTTTACAGCTCAGTGTGTCGTTTCTACTACTTTTTCCATACCTAGATATGAGTATCCACACTTCTCTAGTAGTACCATAACCTTCTAGGTAATGGAGCATTGCAAATGCATATATCGCATGCTACCTTTCGTTTACAGCAGCACTATAGGAATTGAATGTTCGTTCTGCCAGAGGGCTAGTTTTGTACCGTTGCTGTGCCTACCAATATCATGCCAATATCATGCAATAAGCCTGCGAATATGACCAAATGATTATATGTCATAATTACTAATTCGTATATTATCTGCCTAATTGATTTGTTTATGAAAAGTGTAACGTTCTGATTGGAAAGCGCACGGTACTGGATGTCCATGTCAATAGTCTAGCCTAATGATATCTTGCAAAGAGCATTGTGATTCATGCAAGCATTGTTAAAGGTAATATTATATTATAATACAGTTCAATGTAGGTCAATCGTTACACTGGGTTCAAGGCAGTCTAGACATTTCAAATGTATATTTGGTAACATACCACTATCAATGATCAAGGAGGATATTTAGAGTTGTTTTTTCAAGCAAAGACATTTTTACTCAGCATAAACGAGAATATCTGGTAAAAGGCCTTGCATGTACTTAAAGAAATAAAAACTGTTTTTATAATTTGATTTACACAGAATAATTTTAGGAAAAAAATATTTTACCCCACTATATATGTTATAGGGAAAAACCGGAAGGATTTCTACACGCATAGACTAATTTTAGAACGGAAATTATAATTAACTATATAAGTTAAATGGAACAACAGGTAGGTTTTCTTCACGCATTTTGTCTCTAACGTACAACCGTTGACCATGACTAGACCAACGGACATGATTAGGCTCAAAACGGATAAATATCAATAAACATTCGACGATGTCTCTGGATATTGATGATTTGTCATTTTGCTTAGCTTCTATTCCACGATAATTTCCATACGCCAGGACGTGAATGCCTGACAGTTCCAGTTCAGTGTACAAGAGACTAACCTTTTTTGTGATGCACAATTTTCTTCATTAAAACAATATTTCATGTTTAAATCATGAGTGTTTCTTTTATTGACTTAAAAAATGTGAAAAAAACATAGAAGCTCGAAAAGAAAACATCTTATCAATTTGCATATGCGATAGTGAACAAGAAAAATTGTAGAACTATTTTTTTTTAGAGGACACTGGCAGGAATATGAGGAGTTCATTCACGTTCCTATTATACAGCTGCCCGGGGCATATTGTAACTCCATTCCAATTGCAAATATTTGTATTTGTAATTATATATTCAAATATTTATAATTTGTCTCTATGCATCGATGAAACTAAACTAGTTAATCAGTAATGTATATAAGTTTTGATCTGGAACTAGAGAAAAACATAATCAATCACCAGTATAAAGACATCTCTATCTCCTTCTCCCTCACTCTCTCTCTCTCTCTCTCTCTCTCTCTCTCTCTCTCTCTCTCTCTCTCTCAAAAAGAGTTTCAGGAATTAAACAGATGTTCATTGCGCCTGACGACATTCTTAAGTCTCTCTAAACAATCTTTATAGGTACATGATTTTGAATGAATAGTAAAATCGCAATTAAACATCTCACAACCAATTAAGCTTACATACTTTTAAAACTCCTAGATACAGATGACTCTATGCGCCAAATATGATGACTGTGGCACACGATGTAATGATGATGATTGTATCAGACTATGTATCAATGATGATTGTGGCAGCCGATGGATTGATGATGATTATGGTAGCCGATGTATTGATGATGATTGTGGCAGACCACGTATTGATGATGATTTTGGCAGACGATGTAGTCATAATGATTGTCGTAGACGATGTAGTCATAATGATTGTGGTAGACGATGTAGTGATGATGATTCCAGGAGACGATGTATTGATGGTGATTGTGGCAGACGATGTACTGATGATGATTGTGACAGACGATGTAATGATGATGATTGTGTCAGACGATGTATTGATGTTGCTTTACTCGATTATAAGGAAGATAATAATAGCTGGATATAAAGAAAGAGAGAGAGAGAGAAGAACAGTTTGACAAACAGACATCAGAACGGAATATTGTAATACGGTCAAAACGGCACGGTTATCAAATGGCTACTTTCATATCAAATACGTATTCAATCAACGTTACTATATGTACTTGAAAAGTCTAAAATATATCAATGTACAAATGCAAATGTTACATAAGAGAGAACTCAAAATTGATGCACTTCGTTTTCATTAACATTATTGTATTTCAAATCGTCGAGCAGGAACTTCTGATTGAGAAAATTATTTGAGAAAAAGTTATATATAAAATTTCCAAGTTGAGATATCTTTCTAAATATAACAAGTTTACGGAAAGACAAAATAATTTATGCTTTCTTAAGTGAAAACATTCATAATATGATTATAGCCGCCTCCTACTATATATTTTATATATTTTCCGAGACTGCTTTGAAACGAAGAGAAAATGCATCTATATAAAATAGAGAGGAGTGTCTACTACTGCATGCCTTAGATGAAAATAGTTGTTCACGTTTTTATCATGCCTTTGAAGGTTTCAGCCTCTCCTGAAGGAAACATAATGCACCAATAACGGTATGAAAGAAAATTGAATCGAATCGAAATATGAAGATATTTCTTATTCACAAAGTATGGAAATCGGTAGGTTCCTGGATATATTCAAATTAATTGTGCGTCTATATAGTTCACATTTATACCTGGAAACATTTTCTTAATAACGTTTTTAAAAAAGGGATATCAGACTTCTGTATAGCGTTATAAACGCATTTATTTGCAATCACAGTATCACCAATTGTACTGTAATCATCCCTCAAATTTCACGTAAACATGCACAACCCATACATACGATAGTTTCCATGCTTAACGTAATATTGCATACATGGAGTTGTTAAATAGATAGCACGTCATCAGAGACATAAAGACAGATATAAACATGCTGACAAATAATCTCGCTTAATATTAAATAGTGATCAACAATTATGGAACCAAACCTCGATTGTAGCTTACTTGAACCGGCTGATAGTATCAAGCAATTAAATGATTTCAGTATAATTTTAAATTTTGGATATTTACTTCATTACAACGTATCTTTCCAGACCGCTGCAAACGCATGAAAGAACGTTTGACAACAATATCTGTTTGGCATATTGAGTAGAACTTTTATTGAGTAATATCTCATCTCCTTCACTAATCCCCTGGTTGAATAACTATTTCGTTAACAAAACATCATGCAATTGTAGGACCTGATCAGAAGCTATACTCGAGCTAGTGTTGGTAAACTTCATATTTTACAACGGTAACAATTAAAAAAGCTTTCTTTATGTGCCAATGTTAATGCAGTAATTAGAGGCAGCTATTGTATGGACATTCTCTGCTAAATGAAATCCAGCTTTATAAAAAAAACTCCACACATTTACGGATATGAAATATGCATAAAAGAGGAAAGCTAGATCTTGTATGTATGTATGTATGTATGTATGTATGTATGTATGTATGTATGTATGTATGTATGTATGTATGTATGTATGTATGTATGCATGGCCTTTCGCAGGGGAAAGTGACATATACAGATTTTAGAACACAGAGTGACACTCTTAGAACAATACATATTTATATTATGGGGTCGGTGGTTCTTTCAGGGATTGTCCTGGGTTCTTCCTCCACCATTAATACTGGTCGCCATGTATACACTATTTTGTGCTGAAAATGGTGTTAAACCCTGCTACAACTACAACTCCATTCTATTAATGAGAAGACAAACATAAAATAATGAAAATTCCAACACACACACACACACACACACACACACACACAAACACACACACACACACACACATATATATATATATATATATATATATATATATATATATATATATATATATATATATATATATATATATATATATATATATATATATATTGTTTTGCTACACTGTACAACGCCTTATAAAACAATACCAATGACAATTATTGACATTAAGGTTACCTATGAATTAAAAATCGTTAGTTTCAAATGAGGTGCTCTTTTTCTCAAAGTAAATTCAATGAGGACATACCGTACTGCAGACTAACGAACACACATTTTTACGGTAAATATATTTTCTAGCAATGACTTTAAAATCAACTGGTATAGTGTTCACATAAGTCCATAGCTTTAGCGCTCATACAAGATAATAATAATAATAATAATAATAATAATAATAATAATAATAATAATAATACTTTTTTAGAGAGTGTAACTTAACTGACGGATTAGAGCTAAACTTCCTCAAGGCTCTATATATTCTATATAATAGCATTAATAATAGATGATGATGATGATGATGATGATGATGATGATCATGATGATGATCATGATGAAGGTGATGATTAAAATTAATAGCATAAATTCGCAACACTACTTTGATCACATGTAAATAATTAATGAACTTTCTTTGAAAATAAGGTACGAGACACTTTCGATAGAGGAGGTCGTGAGTTTGATCCTTGGCAGAATCTTACAAAATACGTATAAAGTGGTACTAACAGCTCCATCGCTTGTCGCTCAACGTTGTGATGTTAGTGTTAGAACTGGTCAGCCTGGTGTCAGGATACAGACCGGGTGGGATATGATGCTACATGTTTGTGGCATAATGTCCCAGTGCTAGACATCACTATAAACTGTCATTTGCAGACACCGTAGCGATCTGAGAGAAAAGAATCTTGTTAATGCTACGGTAAAATTCCAAATTACTCACACACAAGCGCGCGCAGCTTCATTAGACAACACAACCGTTATGATAGCCTAATGGTTAGAGCGTCCACCGCGGAAGCGGGAGGTCGTGGGTTCGATCCCCGGCCGAGTAATACCACAAACCTACATAAATGGCACCAACAGCTGCCTCGCTTGAAGCTCAGCATTAGGAGGTTGGTGTTGGGAATGGTAGGCATGGTCTCAGGATAATGTGACTAGGTCGGACATCATATTACATCTCTACGGTATGATATCCCAGTGCAAGACATCACTATAAAATGCCTCACTGCTGACATCGTAGCAATATGAATGAAAATTTTGTTAAAGCTACGTTAACAATCCTAACCAAAGAAACAAACAAACAAACAAAACCATATGTCTCATCCAGAAAAAGTTGTACCCGTAGGAGCCCCAACTATTTGTATTACTTATACAGTCGTTATACCTGTCAACTATTAAAATGGTACCTACAATGCTTATGTTAAAACGATTCGTTATACAGACCAGCTACCTGTAATTTCTGTGCAAAAAGTATGTCGTAATTCGCGTTATATAATCATTAATGGGGTTAAAACCATTTCATTATATGTTTTATTACACGTGTGTTGATATTTAAAAAATCTACAAATTCGATCAATGCATCAGTGTTTAAATGATCCTAAATAATTCTTAATTTATGAGCATGAAGAGTTATTTATTACACTCCGAAAAATTAAGCTAGTGTAATACCGTTAGAATGTCATATAATTAACTTCCTGGTTTCAAACTTGAAACGCAGCCAACCAAAGAATCCCATAAAATGTTACCTACTGTGTCAATTGATATTTCTCTCCTTCATGTAGATGACTCATTTTTGGGAAACATCTAGTTTAGATAAACAATAGGACCATAAAAATGATGTCAGGTACATCCGACAGCGGATATTAACCTTACTTGATCAGGTTTCTCTATAGCACATACAATTGTCTTCATTGCTCTTGAGCAGACGTTTCTGTTACATTTTTTTTAATAAGGTTAAATGTGACAGATTTTTAAAATGTTATAATTTTGTGTTTAAACTACGTCGACAAATGAAAAATAAGAAGACTTTAATGATCTCTATTGTATTTTAACAAGAATACCGCTTCCGAACCAAAACAAAATATCCTTTCGCATAAAGTGGACGTAAATGCTGTACGAATGATTAATTTCCTTGTTGAACCATTTCAGTAATATAACCCTTTTAACATTCCATAAACCAATCTTTTTTCAAACAGGTATGCCTCGTACCTGTATAGGTAATTCAGGTACAATGCATACCTGTTTGTTTATAAGGGAAGTATAATGAAACGTGCTACTTACATAACCTATTTACCTATTTTCAGACACTATATACAGCTGTGTTTATAGTGCTCTTTTGTTTATGCTAGAATTATATGGAACCATTAGCGCTCCAGACAGTAACGCTAACAACATTATTAAAACCACATCACATTCCCCGTAACGATTACGGAAGTAAATACGAAAACAGGCAACGAGACGATATCACAACTACATAAAATTGACAATGAGGCGAAATCTCTTGCAAGAACGTCACATTTCAAGGCCAGTATATCCATCTTTTTTCTCTTCAAATTAAAGAACATATTTAGAGGTCAACATGTTTAGAACTGAGCATTATTGCGGTATCAATTAAATTGTAATCACCTGTGAATACACTCATCATTGCAACTATAACTGGCGTGGATCCTTTATATTTTGCACAGCGTGGATGGGTGCGTGAACGTTCAAATAGTGTAGTTAGTTTTGAAGACAATTAACAAATATATCATCTATTATTTAAAACAGATTGAATTACCTTTTAAAATTTAACATGGAAAACTAAAACAATACCAAAACATTTGACCCACTAAATGGCAAGAGTGACGAAATATTATTTCAGTTCATATGCATCTGTAATAATTACAACCAGATAGGTTTGTTATTTCTTTACTTGCATTTTTACAGATGAATCAGGACATAGGTAACTGATATGGTCACATTTTTGGTCATTTTCAGGTTTTTATAGACTATCAAAGCTGACCACAGTCAACACAACAGATAAATGTTATATGATGACACCGGTATGATTCTTTTGCCACTATATACCACATTTCAAATCCAGTCAAAGTACCAATCATCTATTATACTCACATATATTGGTATACGTAGAACAAAATGGTATATACATGAATATAAATAACGTGCATATGATATAGGATTCGGATGACAATATGTGTTGATAGGAAATTAATTAAAGGGGAAGGGGGCGATATGTTCAAAACACTGATTTGCTTTGAACATATAGGTGATATTTTTGGTGTAATTCGCTTGACATTTGCTGCAATGTATCAATCTGTTCTATGTTTTACTTTTTAAAGCTTGGAAATCTTTTCAATAGCAACTTTCGAAATTTCTCGCTGCTTGGTATCTGCACTAATTTGGCAGTTGGAGATAATATAAATGTTCGGTATCATCGAGATCTGTACTTACGCCTTTTGCCGTATCAAGTCCCACTTTCATTTCATCAGATTTGATAGTCTTTTAAAACTTAAAGTTGTCCAAAAATGTGACTATATAGGATTTACCTATGTCCTGAGTCATCTTCACATGTAAAAAAATATAAAATGCATCTGCCTGCAAGTTGTACAGATACCTTTTTCGGCAAGTATATGTCTCTTGCCGTTTAATAAAAAATAATAAAGAGTGGCGTTGTTGTTTTGGTATTTTTTCACTGTTATGCATTTATTTATTCAATAATATGAATTACATTTTTCTTGAAGCTTTTCTGTAATTCGTTTAACCACTGTGAATAATATGCGGGGGAGGTTTCCAAACAATCTTCCGATCGTATCCACGGGGTAGTGGGTACATTTAGAACTAGCGCGGGGAATTCTCTATGTCATTGTAAGCGGATATTTCGCATGGATCATGATTCAACTACATGAAGAGGGGAGAAATCAACCGAATAATACAGTTATAAAAAGTACTCAAATAAAATATACTTACACGATTTGCATCTTTTTACAATGAAAGTATACATGTAATGTGTTTTTAATATGAGAAATATTCATTAAAATCGATCTTAAATGCACCTGATGCAGGAAAAAACATGATTATGTGGATAACTTACGACATATATTTGCGTGATTATTTTAGATATTAATTTTTGTTTCGTTAACTGCAGACATAAAGCAGTGACTTAGACCAGTTCCCTTTAAGGAATGATGAACACATGATCAGATCGTACAATAATAGCAATGAAATTAATTTGAAGATGTAATCGAAACTAATAAACAAATAATTGAGATCGAATCGTATAAAGCATGTGTATCTGTGTCTGACAGAGAGAGAGAGAGAGAGAGAGAGAGAGAGAGAGAGAGAGAGAGAGAGAAACAGACAGACAGACAAACAGACATATACCTACCCAAATCGAATTTCATTTGGGAAATATATATTTACTACAAATTTGAAAATGTCTTTGTGATCAATTTATAACCTTACATATAAGAAATTCATCGCTGAGTCCCTGATAGAATGTGGAAATCAGATCAAAAGATCTGGAATTACCTATTGGGGAATAAGTATTTATGAATATTTCTCAGGCAACGAAATGATAATCAATTGAGAAACCTGGGAAATTAAGGATGTTTATAATGTAGGTCGTGCAAGCAAAATGCACTCTAAACGTCCAAAGATTGTATCCACAGCGGGAAACACCTGTGCGAAACTAAGGTACACAGTGAATCGCTGGGAACTCACGATATCAACTTTCCTATTAATATAGGCAGAAACATTTTCACAAATGAAATTATGTTTGCGTAGCTCTATCTCGCTCACTTTATATGTATGTCTATCTCCATAACGTGAGACACGGGTGCACATGCATCACAAAAAACGACTTTAATTATCTTTAAATTATTCCTAAAGTACATCTTGACATTAATTTCAGTGCTATTTTATATAATGACTGCATTTTTCGTGTCATTGATTAAAAATAGCTGTTTTAAGCCACTGTTTATAGATCTGTTTAACAAAAATGCAAAAACAGAAACAAGAAAATCGCATTGAAAACATTTATTTTACGTTTTCGTGTATCCATCTAGGCATTTGTTTCATCGCATCAAGTATTTGTTTTCTCAGCTACGTTTAACAATAGAATGTCAAAAAAAATCAACGTTTCTCATAATAATAAAGCGTTATATTATTCATTTAAAGTAGCCAAGTTTTCGAAATAATGTTATATGTATATTTTAATTGTAACGGTTTCTACATCGTCAAAATAATGGTATATATAGATTTTCATTGTAATGGTTTGTACGTCGTCTTTGTATATTTTTCAGTTATTTTTAACTGTATTATACAGTGTTTTCTACTTCATGTACTTGACTAATGATACTAGAATAGAGGGAGAGGGGATTCCCGTCGATTTTTAAATGCATCATCCCTTTTTGTTACAGATAATAAAGTATTCAAATTGAATATATGTGACATGCCGTACAATGAATAGGCAACAATTTGATCCATGTGAACAACTGAATGCTATTAGGTCCAGCAGATAACGTGTATCGAACTGTCCAGTTTAGGTTCTTCATTATTCCATAATATTTACTTCAATACAAGTTGATATTACATTTACAAATACAGTTTAACTACGAATGTTTCTTAAGTAATTTGTGTTTACCTAAAAGGCACCTGAGAGGTTGTATAACAGACTTTAACGATCGCCATTGCATTTTAAAAGGAATACTGCCTCCAGTCAAACCAAATTCCGAACTTTCTTTCGCTTAGAATGGGAATAAATGCTGTTCGCATCTATAATCTAGTTCCTTGTAGTTTTAATAATATACACCTATGTAACATTTGATAATCTAATCCTTTGTTCACTGAAGCACACCCCGCACATATATTACCCATATAATGAAATGTGCCTACAGCTTGGGTTTTCAGTACTCTTTTGATGACGCAATATATAAATGGATGTTTTCATTTAGCACTCACGTTGTTAACGCTAACGACATCATCAAGACACCATGAGGTGGCAATGTCACCGTAATATATACGAGAAAAGTTAAAGAGACGATATTACAGTTACATATACTTGTCAATAAGGCAAAATTCCATCTAGGAAGTCACAGTTCGAGATCAGTATAATTTTCATTTTTTTTTGTTTAATAGAAATAAATGCAGGCCAATATATTTAGAAATGTACATTGCTGCGGTATTTGTGAAATCATATTTACCTACGTGTCTCTCATGGCTTAAACTTTAATAGGCTTGGATCTATGGTATTTTGCAAGGTAATAGTGGAGGCTTGATGTTTTAACAATTGTAATTCTTTATAAAGAAAATTGCAAATCTATTGTCTATCAATGATTATATAATGTTTTGTTTACATTGGGGAAGAAAAGGGGGTTCCATAGAAAAACCCTTCATCCTACATATCAACCAATGCTTAATATAAATGTAGAAAAGCTTCACGAGAAGTTAATTTATCTTTGCAACTTTACATTGGGAAAAAGTACAACATTGTCAAAACAAGAATGCCACATCATATGCCATTATAAACAGCAGGGGAGACAAAATATTAATTATTATAATTGGTACCCATAACAATTACAGACGGATGGGTGGTGTAATTCTTGACTTGCATGTTGGGGGAGGTCGCAGGCCATATTTAACTGATATATCTGGACATGTTTTGTTGATAACTTCAAGTCCGTCAAGACTCAGTTCTGACGGAATGAAATTGATTCTCATACTGTTAAATTGATTCTCATACTGCTAAAGGTATTAGTATAGATCTTCGTAATAGCGTTAAGACTTTTCCATTAGCGATGACTTTATTTGGAAAAAAGTAAAAATAATATGTAGATTGATATAGAGGTTCAATTTCGAAGAGAGATTTTAAGTTATTCGAGATGTACTTCAAATTTAGTTAACCTAATCTAGCGCTTAGATTTACGTAAGTACTCTCGTACAATTGTTTTATAAATATGTATTGTAAGGAACCATATATGTGTGTGAATGTAAAGCTTGCAAAAAATCCGACTAACACAAATACAATCAATTACAGGTTCATAACCTGTTTGATTCTGTCTATACTACTTATTCCATTTCAAGCCGAGTCGACATATTTGATATATTTTATTACTGTCAATATCAACGCCGTTATAAATAAGTTGAAAACGATATTATTGGTGAATCCAGTTGCAACCTTAGATCAAGGAGAACCTATCACTAAGTACTTGAGTTCCTCCATAATTAACGACCAAGTTCTCCAAGCAACCTCACCTGAAGAAATTTTACTCCGTAACTATGTCTTTATGCTGGATATTGTAGAAAAACTGGAGCAATTTAGATTTGTGTTTCTAGACATCTTTTCCTGGTGGGTGCAAACATTTTGTTTTCTCAGGTATCATCCTTAATCGTATCTTTAAATCATCTGTCTGTTATGAAAGAATTCATCACAAGTTCAATCAAGCTTGTACAATGTGACAAACTGTCTTCCTGCTATATGGACGGAAATGCCTTGAAAAGAAAAGACAAGTGGGAAACTAATTGATCTTGGAGGATATATGATCAGGTTACAGGCATTGCTGTTGTTGTTTTAGGCTTTAACGGCTATACATGGCGGCCAGTATTAATGGTGGAGGAAGAGCCTGGGAAAACCACGGGAAAAGACCACCGACCAACGAGAAGCTACTGGTAAGCTTTCTGACTTACCAACATTCGCCGAACATGAGACGCGAACCCACGCAGAGGTGAGATAGCAGTGATCCGTAACGGAAAGCGTTTTAGACCACTCGGATACTCGGGGCCCCGGTTACTGGTATAGAGTGTTGTAAACAACGTCATGTTTAGCAACCAACGTGTACGGATACTAGATACTGTTAAATAAATCGTCACAATCATTTTTCAAAGCAAAATCCATCACATTATGACACATATCTCTATACCTGGTTTATAAATTTTGCTTTGGGTTTAAGTGCACACAATATGAAGTACGTGGCTGCCAGTAAAACTGGTGGAGGAAGTCCCAATGCGAACCCTGGTAAGAACCATCTGACAAGGGGAGCTACTGCTAGTTTTCTCATACACTCACTTTGGCTAAGCCAGAGACTCGAATCAAAGATGACAGATATGAGATGACAATGGAAAGTAAAGGCGAGCACTTTATACCTCTCGTTAACTCGTGGTCCCGCTTTGTAAGATTCAAATATTTGTACTTTTGCAACATCGTGTTTAAGAAGAACAAATGTGGTGTAACAATATCATGAAAAAAGTAGTTTCATACTGGTAATAAGCCGGGTTAAGTTAATAAGAAACATTATTTTTATTATTATGATTGTTGATGTTGTTATAATAATAATAATAATAATAATAATAATAATAATAATTGTAATAATACTAATAATATTAATAATAATGAAACCAATAACAATAACAATGAAATTAGAACAGTATTAATTGCACCATTGGGAAATCAAGTAATCAGATTACTCTAAATTTCCAGTTCGAGGAATCATCATATTTATTTCAGGGTCAACGTAATCATTAATTCTGAGCAATTTATTTGCAGTCCTTTTTCTGGATTTGATTCCTCCCTTTACAGGGTATTGCTTTGATGTAGCTCCATATATTTCTGATTGTTCCATAATAAGTCCATTCTAAAAGTACGTCAGGAATATTGTTGATATTGTCTGAATGTGAATCTGCGCATTGGACTCAATTAACTTGCATCAGTAATATTTTACAAGTAAATCAGGGTGTATGCATGGCGTTATTTTATCACACGTTTGTCAAACAATAATATTGGTGTTTTAACTTAATAGATTAGTGATATTGGGTGTATACCTACTTTAAATTAGACACACCACCCTTTTGCTATGTTTTTGTCATGAATGACATATACAACTCTATATCTTTTTGAAGAAATCCTAAACTATAACTAAATTATTTTCATATTTAACGGCCAGCATACCCCGCCTTACCCCACCCCCATTTCTCTAATTAAAAACGTATAATTACACAGTGCAACACAACATTAAGAAGTGGAGGTGGGTGGTAGATCTGGAATTTAACGTAGATTAAAACTTTTTCAGTTAGGTAGCTAAGATGTTTGCATTGTCTCAGTTTTTAGTGATCTGTAGTATTTGGCCATAATGCCGCAGTCATGTAGCATGAAGTCCCACCCAGGCACATTCTCCCGACACCAGGCAGACTGTTCCTAACCTTTAAGAACAGCCACCTCCGCCTGGAACAACAATGGCTACTTATACATTAGCCAGGTTTAAAATATTCAAAGCAATCTCTGTGTATATGATAATAAATCTATAAAATGGAAATATAATTAAGAAACATACGTTAAACGTTTTCATCGCTTGGAATTGATCATGTAAATCTGTGCACGTGTGTAGTCACATATATTACAAAAATGATATTCGATTTAAATACGTTTTACTCCTTCAAATGGTCAATCATCCAATCAATAGAATAGGACAGATATTTAAACAAGGATTACACGATAATATTTTAAATATCGCCTCATCTTTATTTATTACATTTAAAAATTATTATTATTAAAATCATTAATAGTATCAGTATTAGTGATCAACGTTTCTTGTTATTGATCAAGGCATGTTTTAAGACATCGTTCCTTGATGCATTGAAACAAAACGAATCTAAATCATTTACGTTAAATTATGTTGTATCCATCCAAGAAGCAATAAATGACACCTAGGATTTCCCTTGCATCAATTGCATTTAAAGTGCTATCATAGTGTGCATATGATAACTGGCCCCATGATTATTAAATACTAAAGGTATCGAAAACAAAGATGTGTATCTCTCATTGTATTGTAAACATATACAAGTCATATCAAAACTGTCAAAAACGTTTTCTCGTTGTTGTTAATCCATCCTTAATCGCTAGTGGAAATTATTTTCTCATACCATGTTTGATCCATGGGGTACCATCAATCTCCGAAGACAGAGGGAATTCCCCCATCTACTTGAAATGTCGGTTGTTTTAAGACTTGGTAACTGTAAATACGAGGTATTTAATACAAAAAATAAGAAACAGTATGCACGTGTATGGATAAACGTTTGTTAGATAAATACACTACCATTATATACTTTGTAAGGGTGATGGAGAAGTCTTAATCTTGTTCATAGTTTGAACATGGCTTAATCTCACAGTCATTGGTTAAACTTATGTTGCTCTATTTGCAAGAAAAAGAAAAGGATTCCAACGAACTCTCTAATTCATCTAGTTCAGTTTAAATATGTGATTCATGTGTTAATAAGACATTCAATGAAAATTAAAATCTACAAATGTGTTACGAGTTCATGCTTTTAAAGCAAGTAAAATATTGAAAAGCTACAAGCTTTGTAAAATTTACCAAACACGTTATTTCCATAGAATACATATTGTAAATAATGAACGTGTTTTGGTATTGCGAATTCAATCTCAAAATAATCATATAATTAAAGAGAAAAGTCCTAAACATTTAAGTTCTGAACAGACCTTAGTAGAAATAAAAATCAAGTCAAACGCTGAAAGTTCTGATCTGCTTGCGATGGCTATTACATTGTTGATGTGCCAACGGTCGTTTTTTGAAACTCAGTAATGTAATTGCAGTTTTGAATTCACTATAAATCGTAGTGAATCTCTCTCCAATAATGCTATTTGTTATAAACAATCTGGATTTCCAGAGTATATTCATTTGAATTGAATAATTTATAGTAATACGTTTGATCCAAAACAAAATTGATTATGCTAGATCTTAAATCAAGAATGAATATATTTACCAGATTACTTCGACTTCCTAACTGATCTCTGGTCAAAAATAATGTTTTCTAAAAGAAATAACCTAATTCAAAATACCATTCTTGAACGTTCATAACGTTTCCACCAAAATAATGTTAGTTATAAATAGAAGTAACTAACATTATAATATCAAATGTTTTGTAAAGAACAGATTTACGCGGCAAATCAAAACGAATTTCCGAAGTTTAACACAGGTTAAATAAACATGTTCTCTAAAAGACCAAAATCGGGTAGAAAAAGAAATTACTTTCTGGACAAGGTCAGCTCCAACATAAAATATTAGATTAAAAGTAATCAAAAAATTTAACAAACATTGCAAATTATATAATATAATATAATATAATATAATATAATATAATATAATATAATATAATATAATATAATATAATATAATATAATATAATATAATATAATATAATACAATACAATACAATACAATACAATACAATACAATACAATACAATACAATACAATATAATATAATATAATATAATATAATATAATATAATATAATAACATAATATAACACAACACAACACAACACAACACAACAGAACACAATACAATACAATACAATACAATACAATACAATACAATACAATACAATACAATACAATATAATATAATATAATATAATATAATATAATATAATATAATATAATATAATATAATATAATATAATATAATATAATATAATATAATATAATATAATAAAATACAATATTATATACTTCAGTGTGAAATATAGAAAATTACAGGCAAAATATTTTTCACATTTTGTCATTTCTATATTTTTACATGTGAAAAATATATCCTTGTATTTTCACATGTGAAAATATAAGATTTTTACCATGATGCAATTTAGCTCTTGGACTCCTTTTTTATAACAAGAGTTATTCCCCTTGCTTATTGCATACATCTTGTCTTCTGCTGATAAGAAATATGGCACAAGCTGATGATTTTGTGCTTATGGAATTAGAAATGGATATAGAAGTAGATGAAATGCTTGCAGGTGTTGACTTTAATATAATAGAATCCACAGAAGATGCGCCTGTGAATCAAAACTCCAGATTCAGGAAACTGATAGAGGCTGAAGTGCAAATTTTTTGGGATGAGCAGGAAAACAAGAACACAAGAATCAAAACAGAAAATGATGTTAAACTGCTCACAACCTATCTCAATTCAGTTGGGGAAATGAGGAACATGGAATTGATCCCACCTTCCAAGCTGAATGACCATATTGGGAACTTCTTTCTGGCAATCCAAAGGAAAAATGGAACTGAATTTGAGCCAACAACTCTCAGGAGCTTTCTTTCCTCATTTGATAGGTATCTGAGAGAGAAAAATTATGGATTTTCCCTCATAAATGATATTCAGTTCAGCAAATGTAGAGAAATGCTTAAATTGAAAATGAAGCAATTGAAAGGGATGGGAAAAGGAAATCTCCCAAAAGCAGCAGAACCTATTACTGATGCAGAAATTGATGCTTTGTATCAATGTAAACAACTAGGACCTGATAATCCTAAATCTCTTCAGAACTCATTGTGGCTTATACGTATCACATATTTTGGAATGAGAACCGCCATCGAGACACATGAATTAAGATGGGGTGATATTGATTGCAGACAAGAGGAGTCGGGTGAAGAATATCTCATTTATACACAAGAGCGACAGACGAAAACTCGATCTGGGACAAATACCAGAAATGTAAGAAAGATGAAACCCAGGGCATATTCTATTCCAGATAATTTGGACCGTTGTCCAGTGGCCCTCTATAAGCTTTTTAAATCCAAGCGACCCAAAGAGATGCTCGAGTCGGACAGTCCATTTCTCCTGACAGTGAACATATTGGCTCCACGTCCTGGCCAGGCATGGTACAAAAATCTACCAATGGGCATCAACAAAATATATTCAATAATGAAAGAAATGAAAAGCTATCTTAAACCTACCGGGAAGAAGCTTGTGCCATACAGGTATAAATTTGTGTAACCCAAAAAGTCTACAAACATCTAAAAATGCATATTTTTCTTGCAAAAGTGACTAATTAAATACAATCAGTTCAAATGATTCTTTTGGTTTCTTCTTCTTCAGGAATTACTGTATTGCAAGACATCCCAATTTTGTACACAGTATAAAAATAAATTTAAACAAAAACATTAATAATGAATTAAAGAGGACTACTTGATTATCATATTTCATCATTTTTAAATGTAATTTCTACTCGTTAAACTATTCATGGTGGTCGATGGAGAACAAACCATTGGAACCGTGATCAGGATTTGAACCTGAATCTTCAGATTGTAAAATCTGATGTTTTTCCAATTAAACTATCCCAGTGTACTTTTCAGCTTTTATTCTCCATGTGTCCCTTTTTTTTCAGTGCCAGGAAGCATTTATTACAAAAACTTAATGACCATGACATCCCAGCAACGCATATTATGCAAATAAGTGGACATAAAAATGTTCAGAGTGTAAACAGTTACTCCAAGCTCAATGAAGTTCAACAGAAGTCAATCTCGAACATATTATCAAACAAAGAGCGACTGCTGCTGTTACCTACAGGTGCCTCGAAAACCCAAACCCATACAACTACGTTTTCTACACTTTTACCTTCATCTTCTCCTCCAGAACAGAATGAATCTCTTGACCACACAGGAAATGAAGGAAGAGTCAAACAGCATGATTTAAGCAGCTTCTTTACAGGAAATACAATCAACGCTAACACATTGACAATAAACATCCATCATCACCATGCAACTTCACATTTGGACGTCGTGCAGGGTGGGCAATCGCGAATACATGCCAAAGGGAGAAGAATACTCCCCTTAGCAGACACTGAACACAATAAAGCCTCCGAAAAGCTAACATTCTCAACTTTTTTAAGTTCCACATGTTCAATATTGTTCCATTTGTTTGATTTTTACATTTGTTAAAGGAGTTCAATGTGTCGAATCCAGCTAAAGCCTTCTGATGAAATCACGGTTCAGTGTACATATTCTTCCGCGAATGATGTGTAAATACAAGACCGACCGTTGACACTCACACATTGAAAATGTTCTGCTTGTTTGTGTTTTTGTTTTCTTGTATGTAATAAGTGGCATTAAAGTATTTATTTCATTGAGAAACCAAATAATAAATTAAATGTGACAAAAGAAAATGAATCATGTCTCCTTTCTTGAGAACTCTTTGCAGTCGTTCCCACCACTATACTTCTAGTGGTTAATTTTTTTTTTATTTAATCTTTTTTTTTTTAATCGGAGCTACTAAGAAGTAACTCGTTGGGTTCTAAAACAAACAAAAAAAGTATATAATAAAAAAAAAAATTTCTTTTCCTACGTAATACCGGATATATTTCATCTTCTGGTACAAAAAAAACGACATATTTTAACTCGTGGCATCGCCACTCGTTAAAATATCATGCTTTTTGTACCACACGATGAAATATATCCGGTATTAACGTAGGAAAAGAAAATATCCTCTATATATAATATAATATAATATAATATAATATAATATAATATAATATAATAAGATATGATATGATTTGATAAGATATGATATGATATGATATGATATGATATGATATGATATGATATGATATGATATGATATGATATGATATGATATGATATGATATGATATGATATGATATGTTGTGATGTGATGTGATGTGATGTGATGTGATGTGATGTGATGTGATGTGATGTGATATGTCATGGCATGGCATGGCATGGCATGGCATGACATGACATGACATGACATGACATGACATGATGACATGACATGACATGACATGACATGACATGACATGACATAACATAACATAACATAACATAACATAACATAACATAACATAACATAACATAACATAACATAACATAACATAACATAACATAACATAACATAACATAACATAATATAATATAATATAATATAAATGGCACAATACGCCCAAACTGCACGCCATCATTTGACATTATAAACAGTATGAGAAATAATGTTATGATTTTGAATTAAACATTTATCCTTCACT
This sequence comes from Unio pictorum, assembly GCA_030141615.1. Taxonomy (NCBI): domain Eukaryota; kingdom Metazoa; phylum Mollusca; class Bivalvia; order Unionida; family Unionidae; genus Unio; species Unio pictorum. The sequence continues at coordinate 6,555,949 of JARLTB010000010.1, forward strand.
TCCTTATTTACAGATAGGGCTTGGTATAGGTAACTTATAGAGAGAGGAGATTTTCAAGGAGAACTACTTTTTCAAGACTATCGACGCTGAACAAATGAAAGCGGGATATGATATTGAAAACGATGTAGCTATCTATCTGAATGGCAGTCAAACTGCAACACTTATCATTTCACAGGAGACAAGCTGGATCGATCCATAAAATATATGGAAACATTCAAAACAGTATATTATGGAGCGAATAGTTTCCGTTGCAAGTTGTTTAGCATGTGGTAAGAGGCGCAATGCTGTATTTTGAACAGTCAAAACAATTCAATGACTACTAATCGTATCGTATATCATAATTATTTTAAATATCAAGATACCATCTTTTTATAACCTAAGAAATGTTCTTTGTCACATCAACTGCAGAGAGGGTGAACAGGCCTTTTTGCTGGAGCGTAATGTTTCGAAAAGAAAAAAAAGCTTCATGTGAAAATTAAATATACAAGGTCAATAACGCCAAACCGAAGCCTCTAACTAACCGATAGTTTCTCTTATTGGTTTAGTTTATTTTGCTACTTTATCATGTCATTTTTCTAAATTGTATATTTGCATTCTTTACCCATATGACGTTTCAATGTGGTCGCACTATCCCGGCTGCTGTAATTAGATCATTATTAAATAAATGATGGTATCTGAATCGTTCATAGATAGATTAGCTCGAGAAAGATTAGAAGCAATTAATTTACCAGACCGTGATTTTGTCGGACAAATATTACAAACCTTCAGGAACCTCAGGTTGATTATGCCGTAAGTTCGCAACAATTATTTAAGCATGTTACTGAACCAACTCAACCTCTTCTTCCTCCACTTGAAAAATAACTGAAGAAACATTGAGACTTGTACGAGATCTTCTTGGTCGAATGTCTCAACCAATGAAACCTGTTGCTTAAAGGAAGAAAACAATACTAACGAAGATACAGTAGAAGAATTAATAAATGTACTGAAAATGCGTTAAATAATAGTAATCGATTAAAGTGATCGAAATGAATTTCCAGCTCTTGTTGTTAACACGCTATGATCTGCCAATAAAATGTTGAAACCAAGATATAGAAAATATATTAACAATACACAAAACTGGGTTGATGTGTCTTGTAAAATTAAAACTAAAACAGGTGGAATCGACACGAAACCTTCGTCGTATACATGATCAATCCGAATGAAAAAACAACAAAAAACAAGAAAAAGAAATTATTCTGTCTGTACAAAAATTACTTGATAAATTAAGACCTGGAACCTAAAAAAATGTAAAGATACGGATGGTGATCAATTAGCTGATTATACCGCTAATGATTCAAATTATTATTCCGATATGTTACCATAACATCAACATTTGTATGAATTGATAAATTTCCAGTTCTTGTTGTTAACACGCTATGATCTGCCAATAAAATGTTGAAACCAAGATATAGAAAATATATTAACAATACACAAAACTGGGTTGATGTGTCTTGTAAAATTAAAACTAAAACAGGTGGAATCGACACGAAACCTTCGTCGTATACATGATCAATCCGAATGAAAAAACAACAAAAACAAGAAAAAGAAATTATTCTGTCTGTACAAAAATTACTTGATAAATTAAGACCTGGAACCTAAAAAAATTTAAAGATACGGATGGTGATCAATTAGCTGATTATACCGCTAATGATTCAAATTATTCTTCCGATATGTTACCATAACATCAACATTTGTATGAATTGATTATCGTAAGATGATCCTTAGAATTCAGCATAATAAGAGTGCTATTAGTACGGATGATCCAGATTTTCATACGTGTTGTGCAAAAGTAGATTAACTAAGAGCAAAACAGAAAGAAATGGATCTTTCAACAATTTCTCTTCCTATAACCCAATTAAATCCACCATCTCCTCAAAAACCTAAACAAGAACTTCCAAAACTACTTAATCTCAAGGATACATTTATGACTCGAGGTATTAAACTCATGGAAAAGGATGCATTGGACGTTGCAGCACATGGATACTATGAAAAAACAACATATGTAAAACCTAAATATATTGAACATATTAGGTTAGAAATGTATATTCTGTACAAAAAGATAAACAAAATTTGATAGCGCATTTCTTGACTTTAGAAAAATGTAAGAATATTAATAAAGAAGAAGCTGAAGCAGATGAACTTTTAAACCGGAATCCCTACCAATATCGTAGAACCTTAATATACGACTTTATTCACGGCTATATAACAAAGGCAGGGTCAAGAATTAATGTATTGCGTAACTTCAGATTTTCCTGAGAGTAAAACATCAGAAATTATATTTACGTCTTTTATACGATCCATTCCTAAATGTCTAAATATAGTATTGTCGTTTGGGAAAATTGTACGTTACTCGAGAAAAGGAATCTCGAAGGAATGCTAAATAAGGAAATCAAAGCTGTCACTGGTGGTACCAAATTAGTGTCTTTTGACGGAACACGCCAAGGAAGAGGGAAAGAAAGTCTTGAATCCAGACCTCAAAAATGCAAACTTACACTCTGGAATAAAATTAAAACTGGTTTAAGATCTTATTCCACGAGATTCTACGAGATGTTAATTATATTACTCCTTATGACTAAAGGAATATAAATAGTTTTGAATTTGTTCAGTCTATGGTAAGTCTTTATTACAACCCTTTCCTCACCTCGACAATTTTATAATGGAATAAATCAGCTATTCTTTTCCTCCCCTCGACAATTTTAGAACGGAATAAATCAGCTATCAAGACTCGTCAAATAGACTCGATTACCAACTTCGAAAGCACATTAAATACCCACTGCACGTATGTTCCCAGACATTTTTATTGGGGTAGGAGGAAATTTAAGATCATTCATGCCTGACGTAAAATAAATTCCAGTTCACTTGATCAACATATATTTACAAAGAATATAATCGATTCACCCCTTTGTAGATGTTGCTCTGTAAAAAGTACACATTATATCTTGTCTTGTGTTAATTACCAAGAACAATGCATACAACTGATTCAATCCCTCACACCACATGAAACTTAAACTTTAAATACCTTTTTATATCATGATACAAGACCCAGAAAGGAGCATTGTTCCTTTTAATTGAAATGTTTCGCACCTTTTCAGTTATCTTTTTCATTGTGTCTCTCTTTTTCTATCACTATTCCTCAACGTTTAACACAATGTTATACATAATTAAATTTACAATTTCTCATTTTAATTCTTCTTTTCCTTTATCCTCATATCTCAAATAATCGGTTGTTGTTGATCCTCTTTCCTGATATACCTTGACTCATGTATTAATATACCTTGACTAAATGATAATGTTTCGCAAAAATAATAATCACAGTGACGTTTTAAATATTTCGTTGTTTTATTTAATAAAAACTTAATATCATCAGCCATATAATCATTATCATATATATTTAAAAATGTTATACCTTTTAGGAAAAGAAGATTATAAACCAAAGGTTTTCGTTTTAAATCTTTACCTTCTATACTGTACCTTTTGCAATTTAAAATTGCAAATATGAATATGATTTATAATATGTATCAACTAAGTAATAATCGTTCCACAAAATTCACTACGATATATTTCATTTCAGTGAAATATAGGTTGGATTGTAACCCTTGTCAAGGACAGATTTTGTAATTTATTTCTAATAACTTTCAAAACACAGTTGTATTCTTTCTACAGACGTATCGGTTAACCATTTTGTGTACTAAGCCACCATTAATCCTCAATAAAGTAAGTTCTGATATCGCCGTAGAAACATCATATATATTCATGTTACTCATTGGCTTGATTCTTAATTCACCATTTATTTGACATTTCAGTAAATGTGAGTTCCATTTTGACTTGAAAGTAATAGAAGTGGGACTAAATGACACTTCAACACAATACTTATTATGTACTGTCAATGAAAACTAGCATTCGGGTATTATGGTATCCTAACACATAGAGATACAGCCCAGAAAAATTACAATAAACATTCAGTAATAAAAAGCAGCAAATTATAATGTGAAAATATGTTAGAATTATGATATAAGACGTGACAATAAAACATGTTAAGTTTGTTAAACATGTGACAAACATTTGTTACATAACCCGTATTCCCTCAAACAGTACAAGACGAGAAAAATATTAAATGAATTATATTCTTAAGTCATAATTTCTTTGAAGTACGTTCTTATAAAATACCTAAAACCCTAACTGTTTCACGTTACTGTCTTTTCATTTTAATATATTCCACAATCATGATGACAACATAGTTTTACGTGAGGCCTATTGTAATTACGTTATTTCTAACATTAATCATATTTAAATTCCGATCTCTATCGCATGATACTCTCGTCCCAAAGTTCCAAAGTCCTTTGCACGTAGGAATCACAAATACCCATAGTCGCGTGGTTTTATTGCATCATACGACTACTCTTAAGATCTACATTGATTCTCTGAACTAATTCATTACCTATAATATTTGCCCACACATATGGTCTTCATCAAGGACATACCATTACTATAGCAAATAAAACCTTCTCCGTGTAAAACAGTTTACTTCATATATTTAGATAATAAATAACGTATTCGTAAAATGTCATCTCGAGTCATTCCTAAAAAATGCTTAGATACAATAAGAATGTCACATAACAAAAGTTTTGGATTTACCTCACTGTTTCCGATACAATTGAACACAACCAAGAAGGCGTACCGGAAGAATTGCACGTACCATGTACATTTATTAAGCGATTCGGCCTGGAAATATTTCCGTGCAGCGTGTTTAGAAATGTCCGAATTTACATCCTGTAGGGAAATCTGAATACTCTTCTGCATAAAACAGGACATTCCACGTGTAGGTCATATATGGTATAAAAGCAACACAAATTATATACTCCCACTGACTTTGTTCACAAAGCAAATCACTTTGTGAAACTTCAGTTGACGATTGTGTATTAATTTTAATTCATTAATATCATTATTTACTAGCATTTCAAAAATCAAATTCCATTTGGGTAACTCTCTCTTTCTCTCTTTTTAACTAAAAATGTAGAAATACGTTGAATTTAACGATCTCATTGAAATGTATACTTACACTTTTCGTAATGTTAAGGTCGACTTTAATTTCTTCAGCATTGGTAGTATTAAAAACGTTCAGGCTGTCCAAAAACAGGATCATGTTTGAGCTGCCTATTGCCTGAGTCATCTGTAAATTTACATGGAAAGAAAAGTCAAACATGTATTGGAAAAAACCATATCAACCTTTCTGTTATCGCTAATTATATATTTAGTCGTTCCTGCCTTAATTGCTAAACTCCTGTTGTATGTATGACTTTGTTGTCTTTAAACTATTTATTTATTTATTTATTTATTTCATTTTATTTTTTTATTTTGTTTATTTGACGAGTTTTGGATGTTTGGGAATAAAGTTTATTACATATGTCATGACACTTATGTGTCATCCTGATAAACATTTGCGATATTGTATTAAAGTGTCCCTTTACTCTCTGTTCAATAAGGTAATCGTTGGTATATTTCTTGACAATACAGATACGTTCTGATCTACTCGATGATCTAACTGGATACTTCATTAATACATTCTGTTTACATACTTATTCAGATTCTCTCGCTTGTTTTATGTATGATACAATATGGTGGGTAATGTGTTTAACAAATGAAATGTCATAAACTAATAAAATGATGGTTGTCGTCAACTGAAACAATCTTTAACAGAACAGTAACGTTTAACTACGTACATTTCTCGCACGTATGTCCATATTCCACCCATCATCTTTATCCTCTAATATATTCCCACTAACAGTCGAGTAACGTAGACTATTTCGCGGCTCATCGCTCAATTCCCTAGAGCTTTGCTAAGGGAAATATTCAGGCAGTACGATGGTTAAATATGACAGTCCGGTAAGCCATTCCTCTGAGCAATATTCTATCCTAAGCCTAGCACTGAAGAACTAAGTGACACAGTTGACGATTAACTTCAACTGATCCTTCACTTTCTTTAGTTAGTGAAGTCTAATACAATGAATGCATGCACAGTATTTAATACTGATTGTGCTATAGATCCACCATATCAAAATTACTTCAACCCGAATAAACTAAATTGGAGTCCCGGGTATCTTAGTCGGTACATGTAATGCTCTGAGTCAGTCGTGCATGCTCATTTTTAATTGGTTAACTCAATAAACTAAATACTGGTGATATCTACGCAAGCATTTTGTTGTCATCAGTCACGTGATTACTAACGGAATTAAAATGGTATGCGATAACATCTCTTTAGATGATTAAATGGATATTCTAAATATCAAGATCAATAAATAGTCATACGTAGTCATTGCAAACATGCTTTAATACATCCTAAAGTATTTATATCCTTTGGGAAAATATTCTCTCTCTTTCTCTCTCTCTCTCTCTCTCTCTCTCTCTCTCTCTCTCTCTCTTAGGGGCCCCGGTGGCCGAGTGGTCTAAACCGCTCTCCGTTACAGATCAATACATTTCACCTCTGCGTTGGTTGAAGTCTCAGATTCGGCCAATGTGGACATGTGACTAATCTTGCCAGTAGCTTTTGTGGGTCGGTGGTTCTTTCTGGGGATTTTCCCGAGTTTTTTCTCCATCATTAATACTGGCCGCCATGTACAGCCAGCATATCAAGTGCTGGAAAATGCCGTTAAACCCTACAGCAACTACAACTCTCTGTTTCTGTCTCTGTCTCTCTCTTTCTCTCACTATCCATTGTATACCTATATATATATATATATATATATATATATATATATATATATATATATATATATATATATATATATATAGATATATATATATAGATATAGATATATATAGATATATATATATAGATATGTATGTATGTATGTATGTATGTATGTATGTATGTATGTATGTATGTATGTATGTATGTATGTATGTATGTATGTATTTATGTATGTATGTATGTATGTATGCATAACAAGAAATAACTACCAAGTTTTGTTCAATTGACACTGATCAAAATTATATTTTGATAGGTAGCTCTTAATACGATCAGACACATAAACACATTTACACTAATTTGTTTACCAATTCTCAATATTTGTTACTTGTTATTGGGTTTTTAAATGTTCAATTCTAGTCAGAGGAGATATGGAAAAGGGTAAGAAAAATGTTGTAATTGTAATTAAATATGCATACTGTTTCCAATTTATATAAAATATCATCTACCTTTGTGACTAATGACATGAAAATGCCAACTGGCTTGACACATTTACGCGTTTTCGCAGCGAACCGCACTTAAGTATAACAGATCCAAGGAAAACAGTCAATAAAACAGTACTGTGTTCAAACAAGCATAACGCCTACCTGTATTACCTGTAAAATGATAATTGTTACCTATGCACTTATATTCAGATACTGAATGGAGCTAGGCTTTCATCAGTCATGTAATTATGCTAGTCATGTGGTATCTTTAGCGCTCCAGTTTGCGATCTAACGATGTCATCAAGATAACTTTCAGAATCCCAGTAACGGTTAGAGAAGCAAATATGTAAAGAAGCAAAGAAACGCTATCACACATACATGTACTAGTCAATGAGACTCACTCCTTTTCGGGAACGTTCTAATTTGAGATCAACATATACATGTGTTGTATAAAGCAAACATCACTCTAAGTAAATTCAAGATTGAATCTATGCTTTGATATCTCTCTCTCTCTCTCTCTCTCTCTCTCTGCCAACATGGCCAAATCCCAATGTCATTCGTTATAAATAGAGTTCTGTTTTAACTGCATTAAGGGTAGCATTCCAACGAAACATTCTACATGAACACCAGTTTAATTACATTTTGGAAAGCTTTATTACAAATATAATGCAGTTTTTAAACTGGAAATGTAAAACAGGGGGAAAAAATTACACTGGAGATTCGCTTTTAACTTTTAAATTTAATTTTTTCCATCACTTTTAGATTTTGGAATGCCGTCACAAATTTGGAAAAATTTTATATATCTTTTTTTATCCTTTCAGGTAAAAAACATTTCAAGAGCAACTTCGGAAACTTATCTGGGCCAACCATTTACAATGAGGTTCTACAAAAATGATGAAGTAGCCCAACATCATCTCCTTTAGACCAAGGTGTTAACCGTTGCCTGTCAGCTTCCAATCTGAACGTAGAATTGGGGAAATATATAATCTAATAGTTTATTTAATCCATAATTAGAAAAATGGTACACCTAGTTACCTCCGAGAAGTAAATTTACTCCGTAATCAAATCATTATGTGGATTGCAGCACAAACTCAAAATAATTCCGATTTCTGCAGATGTACATAGAAAAGAGATGTACTAGTCGACGTGGGTCTGTCGCTTTTAAAGATATTATTTCTTGCCTATATCGTTCTCAGATTTGTTTGTTTCATATAAAGTATTCGGATGCTTTCTTAATTGAAGCAATGTAATAATTTTGTTAAAGATAGCAATATAAAACATTTGGCTGTTAATAGCAATGTAATGATATGGCTGTTGATATCAATGTAATAATTTGGCTGTTGATATAGGTACACGTTCTAATTTGCATGATGATCTAAGAGATATATTGTATGATATGACCCAAAATAAAATGTAATTAGCATATTTGGTGTTTTTAATGATGATATCTGCGGATTACGTAAAAAAGCATGGCTTCTGTTTCTAATATTTGTTTCGTAATACTTCACTGTACTGGTTATGATTTCGCCTTTAGTGTGGCCATTGCATATTTGAAAAAAAGAGTTTATGAAACATAATTGTTGACTCTGCTTAACAGAATCTTGCTTAGACTATATGGTATTAAACTAAGTAACATAAAAGAGCGAAAACCAATAGGTTTTGCTAGATCACAAATTAAAATTTAAAACAAGCAATCGATTGAGCGCGATATTACAATATTCACAAAACGTGTGAGTGAGACAGTACTGCAAATACCATTCTGACCGTTTAAACAGTTATTTTGGAGAAATGTTCCTGATATTTCATTAATGGAATTTTTCAGACTATGTTCAATGATGTATATGATATAATGTAGCATAGAAAAACTATAGAATATCTGTCAGACAAGTACCATTTTCTACATGAAAGTACTAAATTCGTGGGGGAAAAGAAAATGAAAAGCATCATGGCCGATAAGCCAAAACGAAAATGAATTCTTATTTCCGCTTGGTGAACGTATTCGTATAGACCAAACGCTTTGCAGTGCTCGGTGTTGACTATTTTGATAAAATGTTTTCGATTTATGATACCGATATATGCCATGCTACTGAGAACGGGTCATAAAATAACTGGGGAAGTACGCAAGCGACCACGCATATTCAAATCTTCTTTAGATGGTAATTAGAGTGGCAAAATATACTAACAATTTTACATCTTTATTTTCCTCTAAATGTACATTCTTTATTCTGCAAATTAGTAATTACATGATCTATGTCATGAGTTATAAATCTTGCTTACACATTTATTAAAATTGTACTGTAATTTAGACTACGTTCCATTTGATTTCTACTTACCCACTAAAAATTAAATGAACGTAAAATTTCACAGTGTCGTTTTAAAAATTACAATTGAAAGAGTTCACATTTTCGTCATTATGATTCCGGTCATTCAGTGACATAACGGAATGACGTGCATCCGAGTCAAAAAAAGTCCAAGGTCCCCTGTTAAAATCACAGACACGTCTATTTTGTATGAAGCTGAAAGAAGGCTCCAACTGGAAAAGATGCTGCAATGCACAATCTTTCACAAAGATGACTCCAAATTTCGATTTTTAGTAGAGCCAAATTCTCTTTTTAAAGTGGCTTGGAGCGCGACTTAGTTCAATCTTTAACGGGAATAGTTATGTGTGCATTCGTATTGTTGTTGTGTACTAATGAATCTACGCTGGTGTAGTTAGGTTGAAATACAGCATACGTTCAAGTTCTTTGTTTCTTGCAGAGTAGGTTTGCTTATATAATTAAGCCTTAGGTAGAATAAGTAAATGAATGCATGTATATAATAAAAGGATTACTGCATTTGTATGGAAAAATGTGAATATATATATATATATATATATATATATATATATATATATATATATATATATATATATATATATATATATATATATATATATATTGAGAACTGTCATTCCAGTGAATAATATTAAATAAATCCACCCTAAGGAAAAACTAAACCTGATTCTGTTTCAAGATTTTATGGCCCGAATGAGAAATATTTATGTTTTAGAAAACACTATAAACAGTTCTACATAACCTAACACACTTACCATTTTCTGGAAATACTTCGTTATTTAATGGAGATTTCGAGTCTAGAAGATCATAAGGTCTGAATCCAGACTATGTGTGTGTGTGTGTGTGTGTGTGTGTGTGTGTGTGTGTGTGTATGTGTGTGTGTGTGTGTCTGTGAAATGAAATTCAGATGAACATCTTTACATTTATAATGTTCTGATTCATAATCATAAAGAAATATTTATCTATGGATTATGTTGTTTGCAAAAAAATGTTCGTAGTCGGGTCAATATTGGATTTAATTTGGACAGGGTCAAGAACAAGATGTAAATGTATATTACATATAATCATTAAAAAAAATCTACAAATAATTCAAATTAAAATAAATATACATAATAATATTTTAAGTATTAGTTAACACGAACATAAACGCTGTTCATTTAGTTCACATGCATTGTGTCTGATGAAGAATGAATGGTCGATCCAATTTTGAAGTTAATTGTGCTGCGGTTTTAAATTCCTTTCCATGTTCGAAAACAAGTTCAATGAGTTTAGCATTTTAATTTCACAACTAAATATTTTTTCTGTGGCTGATAAAATATGAATTGTCGTGGTTGACGATTGTAAATAATATCAACATGCTGTCAGAAAGGTTGTGAATGGGTGTTTTATGATGGTTTCATCCAAACAATTATATTTCAATGTGTGATTCACATATCTTAAACGAATTGACAGCTCTGAAATGCTGTAAAAATCATGCATTGGTATTCATTGTTAATAATAATGCTCTAGCTTGTGAGAATTAAAGGCGAGTGTTTTATTTCTGGATTTATTACTGATCCAACACGACGAATAACGTACATTTATTCTTAACCAACTTTCACTGCGGTCGAAAGCGTAGATGTTACTTCCGGACAGACAAGAAACGGATGAGTTCCAGTTGTCAAATTTAACGTACGGGTTAGACTGGGCTACAGCTCTGTTTCCGGTACATGAAAACGTTTTGATCTCTCGGATCTCATTGTTCATCTTGACCTTAATTTATCTAGTTGTGTTATTATTCAATTGCTCAATATTAGTCGTAGTAACGGTTTGGAATAAACGTTAAAGCGTTCTTTGGAATAAATAATAAAAAATGCAAATATAGCAAACGGTGCATATACCCACCCGTAAGGCACATTCAAGGAAAAGACACTTTTGTTTTATTTTTTATTGTATAAAATTACTTCTTTGTTTGATTATTTCATACGAACTCTTAGTTGAATTATGTGTTCCCTTTGTATATCATTTAATATGTTTTTATACATTGAATCTAGTGAGTTTTGAATTTCAATCATGAAATGCCATACTTTATTCATATGGCTTCGTAAATATTGCGATGTACCAAAACATGTCTTCAAAAGAACAACATTATTTTACGCCATAGCTTCTAGAAAATTGGGAACTCTCGCATGAACTCTATTTCATTACACCCAGTACGCGATTTATTAGACTATTTCACCCAAACTCACGAGTGCTATAATACAGACTGTATTTCTTAGATTCATGTGGTAGGAACCTATTTAGTGTATATGGTTCGATAATAAAATTATATAATGTCTCGTTCAAATAATTCTTGCGCAGCTCCGCGAGACCGTCGTATTAAGAGGTTATTGTAAATGTATTTATTAATCACTATTATTGATAGAGGCGCTTCAGTCAAATCTTTTAGAAGCTAAACTACAAAGACATTGCTCACAATCTCATTCTATGCCTGAACATATTTGCTACAATCAGTGAAGCTAAGCCATTATAATCTTCAAGAGTCTTCAATATGTATCAAATTTTGACGCAGTCAATAATGCACGAGCCGTGTCTCAATCCTTAACAAGGCTTAACATATATATATATATATATATATATATATATATATATATATATATATATATATATATATATATATATATATATATATACGAAAGATAACGTGATCCCATCTTTAGGATAATATATCACGTCACATGAACTCATCAACCAGTACAATGACTCTTCCCTATTTTGGGAAATACTCTGACTGGAGTTACAAGGAAAATATTTCCAGACTATAGTTTTCAGAGAGATCTCGAAGTCATAAAGGAAGGTATGTGGGATTAATTGGTATAGCAAACATCATTACATACGTCTTGAGTTATCTGTGGGGAACTTAAACTTGAAGACGTACTTGAAAGACGTGCTTATTATCTACACCATGATTTATATGAGGGCTAGCAGCTGTGCGTTCAGTAACATGCAAATGTTCCAAACATTGATTTATATAAAAAATCATATAAACACAAGATCTAGTTTTGATAAGCGGCAAAGCGTATTTTTAAAATAAAAAATTTCTCTTTCATTCCGTGTCAGTGTTTAGTATCACTCTTGACTACACTATGCAGTTTTAGTATTTATGGGCGATAATTTGAAATGAAAACAGTGTTTAGGATATCCAGAGTTAATGTTTATGTGATAGTTCTTCCAGAACCTTAGTCAGATAATTATCATGATACTTTCCATATTGTATTACGATCAAACTAACTTCATTAAAAAAAGACAATTGACTTGATACCAACGCTGTAAACTTGGAGAACTTTGATGATAAGTATATACATACAGACATTCGTATATACGTACATAAATATCTTCTATAAATTCAGCATCACCCACATTTGACTTGTGAATTGAAATACTATTTTAACAAAGATATAAATATAGTTGAAAAAAATATTTAGGATTGTCTATAATCATCGGAAATGTTGCATATGGTGGTGGTGGTGGGGTTTGTGATTATGATTTTTAACGTAGCTTCAACAATTTTCATATCATATTGCTACGATGTCTGCAGTGAGGCAGTTTATAGCGGTGTTTAGCACTCGGGCATCATGCCGCAGACATGAAGCGTGATGTCTCATTCAGTCACATTACCTGACACAGGGCCGACCGGTCTTAATACTAACATCTTAATGATGAGCGCCAAGCGAGAAAGCCGTTATTATCATTTTTATAAGACTTTGGTATGACTTGGCCAAGTATCGAACCCATGACATAAGCTTCGGCGGCGGACGATCTAATCAATAGGCCACCGGAGCGGTTCGGAAAAGTTGTGATACTACAATTTCATATTTTTAAATGGACAAACTAAATCAAGTATGGTGCATGAGTTTGATTGACTGACAAATATGTCTGCAGATAAAATTTATAACATGGTTGTTGTTAAATACCTTCTGATATTTGCCCAAAACGCTCTTAAATGAGTGAAAACAGAGTACAAAATGCCCACTGTGGAGACTTGATAGCAGTCTAAATTATCAATTTTCAAAACATGCCTGCATTCAGGATGCGATTCCCTAAATAGCTGCACGAAAGTGCATCTTTGTTAAATTTTATATATCGCCAGATATATAGATATTCTATCGTAATTAACTCTCAATGAATACATTAATCAGGTCAAGTTTATTAACAGTGAATAAAATATAAAACGACACGTTTAGGTAAATTCAATCAAGGCAGTCATATTCTCCTCTAAGTTGCCATTTTCCACGCTTTACCTCGCTATTCCCATTGACCATAGTGACAGAAATGTCTTTGATTCTAGGTTATAAACGCTCGTCTTTTTTAATCGTATAGACTGTACAAGACATACGTTTGTGTTGTAGGTAGGTGTTACTTGGAAATCATTTTCTGTGCACTTAAGATGATTTTTCCATACATTATTATTCAGATTATATGTCTGTCACTAAGAGATATCGTGTTATATAACAACGTCAAGCTCGGAATTTTACATCTGGGTCATAACAATAAACAAAAAAGTAATTCAGTACCCATTTTCATTACAAAGTAAGTTTATTGTACCGGTGAAGAAGGAAAGGTTTTACAATATTTCATTTATAAAATATAAAATTTGTTAGCAGGTTCGTATTGCTTTTAAACAAGACATTAATTGTAATAACCACAAATGTTTTTCATCCACCATTTTTCACAAGGTTAAATATTTATGGAGAAATTTCCTTCCGAATTGAGAGCTTTTCATTTATGTAGGGAATGCTTTGAAATTAAAACTCGTAACTCTTGGGTGGTTTAAGGTTAACAATACAGTTTAGGGGTTTAAAATAAAGACATCGAACCAGAACAAATGATAGTCTTTGTAGCAAGGTATTTCAATTTAGGGTAAGTACATATTGCACCAAACTGAACCTGTTTTAATTTTACTATAATAGATAAGATGGCAACATTATTTAATATTATACAATATAATTATTATTGTATATCCCTTCTACCAAGATGACTACAAATTTTTATGACATTGGTTCATTAAAGGCAATCGACGCCTGACGAATATGATAAATGGATCGATATTTTATAAATATTCACAAAATACAGTCTCCTTTAATAAGAGAGTTGCATAATTTATTTTTTCATTTTTTTCCACTCACATATTTCCCAACTTTCCAATCACATTATAGTAGTGAGTGAAATTAAAAGTACAGCCAAGCAAATGAGTATGTTCATGACAGGAAACAAAGTCGTTGATGGTACTCAGATACTTCACATTTTGAAATTAGATCAAATGATACCATCTGTATTATGTTATATTTGACTTAATTTATTTGGTTCAAATTGTTTTATTCTTAAAAGCTTTCCTTCGCAACAAGATGTATACGGCATTTTAAAAAGATTCAAGAATATTTATAAAGGAATCGTTTGGTTCAATAGTATAAAAATACTTAAAACTTACGGTTTTTAACTTTACTTTTCCCTCCATAATTAGGTCACTCGTATGTACCCAAAAATGTAAAAATCCGTCATACACAAGATTATAAAACTCAGATTCCACAATGCTTAACAAGCTAGTTCTCGATATGTCCAGCCCTAATGTAGTCTTTGAAATTCAGTCGCTTTAGCACGATTCTCTCATCTTAGATCTATTGTCCATAGAAACAGGAAGCATCCTTAATAGCATCTGATTCTGGGGAACGACTCTTAATGTAAACTTTACTCTCATTTTAAATGGATTCTCTCAAAAAACTAGTTCGATATAATTTTATGCAAACATTTTCACCGTCATATGAACACTATTTGGGTCAAAAGTAGATCGTTTTAATACTTTTGATTGGCTTCAAATGTGTAGAAAACAAAACAGGTATTTTTAAATTAAACGCTATATATCGAGCTTGCTTTAGGATACATTATAAATGTTTTCGAATAACAAGCCAAGGAAAACTATGTTATTTTTCTGACTCAAACAATGTAAGTGCAATACCGTTAAAATATACTATAATAAACTTCCTGGTTTTTACTCGAACGTTTCCGCTTAAATTGAACGAGACCAACCATAGAGTACCGGAAAAATGCTACATGTAAGAAAACAGGGTACCTGATACATCGGGAAATTCCACATGTAGTGTTTTGTCTTGTATAAAAGCAAGCTACAATCTACACCAACACAATATTAATTCACAAAAACTTCAGTTAAAATTAAAAACCTTTTCATCAGTCCGTATATTTAACAAAAATGAAACTCAGTCTAGGTAAGTCTCTCTCTCTCTCTCTCTCTCTCTCTCTCTCTCTCTCTCTCTTTCACACACACACACACACACACACACACACACACACACACACATACCAATCTCGTATATAGATTTACTATGTCTAAACGCGTCTACTACAAACTCCTCTGAAACAAATACCAATCCGCAGTGACATATTTTCTCTCATATTCGTCTCATTGTATAAATATACTCTTCCTGCAACAGATGAACGAATCCGCTCCATTTGAAAATTTTCCTACTATTATTAAGATGTTTGAGTCAGAAAATCGAAAATAATATAATAAATAATATAATATGAAAGATTGATAATGTGAAAATAGGTCTTAATTTACACGATAAAATGCAAGAAACGTTGTCATGTAAAGCAGTGAAAGGAAACTAAATATAAATTGAACAATGCTACCTATATCGCTTGACAATTTACATTGATAGATCTGTGAAAACTTCAATCATATTTTTTTAAATACATATTACCCACAAAGTACAATTGTTTCCATTAAAGAAGTTTGCCGAAAGGAAAGAAATATTCTAATGATGCCCTTTGTATTTTAACTCAGATTGTCTCCACTAAAAGAAATCTCGACGTTAAGAATCGCAAATGATTCCAACCATTTATACATATTTACCATTTAACACTGTATATATAATATAAATAACGGAAGCGTTATTTGAGTCGATACACTATATTAATGTTAAACACCCACACGACTTACCTGTATTACATGCTAAATTTAAATGTCACTATCTTACCGTATTTACTCTTCTACAGGTCACGTATACAGCTTGATTCTCAGCTGTCTTTTGGTTACCCTAGAGCTGTTTCGGGCCTTTGGTGCCCCAATAGGCGACATTAACAACTCCATTAAGACACCGTGTGGGGGTCCTTTAACAATTACGATAGAAAACAAGAAAACCAGCAACGAGACGATATCGCAGCTACTTACACTCGTCAATGAAGCCAAATCTCTTGCAGGAACTTCAAAATTTGAGGTCAGCATAAATAGCATTAATTGTTTTATATTACGAATGGATACAAGCATATTGCAAACTGTATATTTTACTGCCTCGAGTAAAATACTCTCTCTCTCCAACTCTCTCTCTCTCTCTCTCTCTCTCTCTCTCTCTCTCTCTATCTCTCTCACACACACACACACACACACACACACACACACACACATAGTTTATTAATTTCGCATGCAAGGACCCAGGATTACTTCAATCTAAAATGTGTTAGTTATTATTCTTAAAGGTGTCTAAATTTGTTTGTATATTGTTGCAAAAATAAACTGTACTAATTAGGACGTCACCACCTACCCACTGTCATTGAATTCCCTTTCAAATTCGTCCATATTTGAAGTTACAATTATACATGTATGTGTAACGGGAAATGCAATTTATTTTATCCACAAAGCTCCCACCCCCCGATAAAAACACTCGCGACAAAATATAAATTGAGATAATCCAAAGAGGTTCACAATGTTCTTTAAAATACTTTATTTTTTCTATCCTTGCACATTTACAGATGACTCAGGCTATAGGCAGCTCAAATATGATCCTGTTCTTGGACAGCCTGAAGTTTTTTAACACTATCAATGCTGACGAAATTAAAGTCGGACTGAACATTACGAAAAGTGTAAGTACATGTATACATTTCAATCTCAGTGTTAGATACAATGTATTTCTAAAGTTTAAGTTTAATATCAATAGTGATCTACAGATTGACGTACGATATATCTTGTCACGTGATACTTATTCGATTTGGGTATCTGAGAACTGCACCAGATCAAATGGACTGATCTTCTGTTTCGCTTGAAGTACTCCTCAATGTATTTAGAAATCGATAATGCCATTGAAAATATGTGAATGAATGTAAACTTTAATATAAAATGCACACACACACACACACACACACACACACACACACACACAATTAAAACACTTACATACTGGATAATGAATCCAATTGTTAAGAACTATTGATTTCAATGCTAGATAGACAAAGTTAGCGATTGATGTAGGACACATGTATTCTTTGGACGCAAACGTAATATTGTTGCTATTATTTTATTCAGTATTTTTATCCTTTCAGCTTGGAAACCTTTTCAAGAGTAACTTTGGAAATGTCTCCGAGCTTGCTATCTACACTAATGTGGCCGCTAGTGATGCAGCCTCCAATCATGTTCTCAACATCAAAGCCGTTTTGGATAAGTTGTGGATCATCTTATGTGAGCTTCAAATCGGAACTTTGAGCATGGGAGAATCTATTACTCAATACATGAATACTTCCATAGTTAGCGACCAAGTTTTGCTAGTTACCTCACCAGAGGAAGTTTTATTCCGTAACTACATCATTATGCGAGATGTTGAAAAAAAACTAGGACAATTCAGTCTTCTGTACAAGTATATTAAAGATAGATTATAATTTATCTGCTACTGGAAACTTCATGAAAGAGCATGGGCATACTGCAACGTTTTATATCACCTACTACCTCATTTATTCAAAGAGTGCTATTTTTCATTATTAAACCATTTTCATTTCGCGGTCTGTGCAATAAGGTGATCGTTGATTAATAGCTTGACAATGCGTGTACACATTCTGAAATGGATAGGCATCATTACGACAACGACAATGGAGCGAGCAATGAAATCCTGCCACGTAATGTATTTTAATATATAAAGCTGTCATTTTTTATTTCGCTTTTTATTAATGTTTTCTTTTTTCTCCTTTCATCGCGTTCTTCCCTGTTCTATCATTTAAATAGTATATGAATAACTTCTGTATTGTATATGTGTGCACATTCTAAATTCGTGCTCATTCAGTCATAAACTAATTTTTCACATTAACTTTTACGTTACATTAAGTAAGTGAAATTCATTATTTTATTAGAGCAGTATTATGCAGGTGCTTGTGAATGTTTTAAGAGAAAGTTTGAATTAGATGTCTTGCAATTATGATGCTGGGTTTTATTCACTAAGTTCTGAACTATATTTAATATGCTTAATATTGTCAATGCATTATAGTTTACCGTTGGACTCATGCGACTGCGGATTGTTTTATTAATATTTCTCAGCAATATTAATTTATTTTCAAAATGCCACGAATGTATGTAGCAGAATGGAAGACTATTACACATCATGTTGCATTCACTAATTTATTTATCATATATATACCATAAATGTTTCAAAGAATGTTATACATCTGAAATACTGTGAAAAGGATGTCTGTGAATAAAATACTTTTTGATATTTATATTTAAATCTTTCATTTATTATTATTAATATTATTCTTATTATTATCGTTGTTGCTGTTTTTGTTTATTGCCAAACGGGCTAAGACTCGGATGTCAACACCGACTCAGGGACCGACTGATAAGGTGGTCTCTCTTCTTCCATCACAACTGAAATTTTAATATAAGATTCCAATTTAACGGACCTTAGGTTGTTATGACCAGCCTTTTTCACGGATAATGTTTTTTGCTCCACTTTCTGCTTCTATTTCTTGATTCTGGAATTAATTTCACACAAAAATAATGAGTGTACTCCATGTATCACTTAAAATGTAAATATCGACACTAGAAGATTGTTGTATTTCCCAAAACGTAAGTTTCATCGGATATGACGTCTCAATCTAATATATTACCCTTCAGCTACAAAGAAAGTATTGGTGGACCAAATGGTACATCCTTATCTGTACTGAATCTAAAACAGTGCATATTTCTTTTTAATGTTTGGCATACATATGTACTATTAATTCGGACACATTGTACGTGTATTTGGTGATATTGATTAACTGCATTGCACTTCATGGATCACCACAACAATGATTACTATATTATACTAACACAGATCGGATGTCACCTTAATCATTAAATATCCTGAATTTTAGCAGTGGCAGTTAATCGCATCGTAAGTATGAGAGTGTCATAAAAGCGAACGTGCTTATAAAAGTGCTCAAGTATCTAAATATGCATCATATATATGCAAAGTAAATATAAACACGTTGAATTGTAGCTGACATATACTGATATGCAAAAGCTCTATACATATATAAGACGGTCAGTGGTTTGCTAAGGTATAGACATATGTGTTAAAGAAAAGTGACTATACGTTTACATTCCTATGATTTGTTCGGCCATGAAAAAAAACTTTAGGTCTTTTTTTTCACTTAAATTATAATGCTTCACCGCGACAAGATTTTATTCATAGACACCGTTATCGAACACACAATCTATGCGTACATATAGCGTGTCATTATGCTGTTTGGACATATAATATGTGTATATATATATATATATATATATATATATATATATATATATATATATATATATATAATCTATATATACCTATAGTGAGTTGTTTTGTTGTTTAAAAACATCGTCGACACAATACTGACTGTTGTTCTTTCTTTAAAAGATCTGATTGATGTTGATAGTGTTACACGGAGAGTGGTATTACCTGCGCGAATCCTGCTGGAACCCTTATGTTTTCCCCAAATTTCCAAAGACTTCCATACAATTTGAGTTGTAAATTGGAAAGCCAGACGTGTCTGCTTTTATATACTAAATTTTACTCTAATCAATTCAAGACCACAGATAAAATAACTTGCCAAAAGTCCATTAACCGCACATTTGCATGGTTTTTCTTCATCATCATCAGGTTTCCGTACCGCCAACCGTTATGCCATAAAAAAAACACTAGTATTCCCTTTTTGACTGGGAACTATTTTAACCACGCCACCCTAGGCCACTCAATGTACACTTCTAAAGGAACATTACGCCAATATAACTGCTTATGGATTCCATTGTAAACTTTACATGTTTCCAACGTAAACACTGCCACTTCAGCCTCACCACTATTGTACATCACTAGATTTTAATATGGACTATGTTACACGTCCCCGTCGTCGACATAATCACAACAACAACACCAACTAGAAAAAGCGCTTGGATTTGATGTGGAATATTGTTGTTGTTGTTATGTCGACGACGGAGACGTATACACGACAGGTCATCCGTCTTGGCACCAGTCTTTTAACAAATGGGCACAAAATCGCAAATAATCCGGGGATGGGTGTGTTTTAAATCCACGAGTAAATAGGCGTGTGAGGTTTGATTGGCATCATCGTACGCATGCGTCAGCGAAGGTGTTGTTAACTGTTTGGCTAAGACTTGCACTTGGGATTTATATCTAGGGCTTTTAAACAAGACCACGTAATGAGCATTGAGACTAATGGTACAATGGGCTTTACTTTGTTGAAACGAATTTTGTGCAATGTAAATGACACTGGCATTACGATGATTTCCTTTGCGCGTAACCTACAGTTAATTTATTCTTCGTCCTCTCCTAATATGTCGAAATGACCAAATGAGTTTGAATAGGGTCAGACACGATCAAGTCGTCTTTGCATGGAATGCCGTCTACAAACACAATTGAATCACCTTGACTTTCAAGCAACAGGCTGTATGGCGATTGCAACTCTTTGTAACACCACACTATGCTTTGAGGTGCACCGATCATATGATATTTATGTTCGATCAAACGTTTGCCAACTTCGGTTTTGCCTGAACCGCTCTGTCCAGTAATTAACATGTTAAAAGGATGACGAATATACAATGCCTCCCAACTAGCATGACGTAAGTGTTCGTCGATGACTTTGAATGTCGAGGAGGAAGGAGTAGAGGTAGCCATAGTAGTGTAGGGTATGACAATTTCGAAACAAAAACAGACAAGTCAAGAGGTTTTCATACTTTTTTTCAGGACCCGTTTATTTCAACTCATGTCTAAACTGGAACAGCACGAATGACAAAAATACATAAAAGCCAAATGGATATGTACAGGAATAAAATACATGTTGTAACGATGAAAGTGGCATATGAACAAGTTTCAGTATAACATCATTTTGGTAACCAAGGTATACAAGAGTTCGTGTGTAATGTTCTTACAGTCTCAACAATGAGTACAGTCACACATGTGTCTTTCCAGAATGGTCTTTCGGGAATGTCCATGACAGTCATTTCATGAAAGGAGTGATTGTCCTCGGTGAAAGATTCTTCTTCTTCTTCCGGCACTGTCACTAACACAGGTTCAAAAGTGACTTGTTTCACTCCACGATGGATTTTACGATCACAACGCTTGAGCATAATGGGATGCTTCTTTTGTCCAAGCCTCAAAACCCCAACTTTTCCAGTCACGTACGTGCTCCAGAAGTACGATTCTCGACAACTATGTCTCATTCTCTCTGTTACTTTTACTTTGTTGTTGACCACGATGTCTACCAACAACTGTATTTTTATACCTGATTTTTAAAAAAACATCAAATACTAGATCAATTTTAAATAAAATCTACTCTTATTCAACAGCAGCTACAATTCATCTCACCAGATCCTTTTTGAGAACAAAATATGAGACAGCGCAAAAAAGTTGTGAAGTTTAGTGGATCTATATAAACAACAACTGTCAAGCAAACTATGTTTCAGTTCTGTTTGTGATAATAATTTATGATATTTCACATTATACAAAGTGGAAGAGGACAAACCGTACAAAATTTGTATGACTTTAACTTTTGACACTTGCACAGATTCTTCGCTTTAAAAGTATTACGAAACAAATATTTATACAAAATTGTTTCCATTTTCTAAACGATGCACAGGTTTCAGCTCTAATGCAAATTTGTATTTATATTTATTTGTGGATATCCCACACAACTTTCATAACTTAAAGAGCTGCCTAGGAACGCTAGGATAGTCCCTCAAATTTCCCGATATTTAAAAGCTTTTATGTGTATTTTCCCTGTTCCATCTTTGGATAGTTTAAGGTGTGTTCCCAAAATAATGTATTAATGTTGTTTAGTTTGTTGCTGAATTTATCTATACTATAGTCATAGCAAAGCGATTAAGTTTGCTCAGTATTTTAATTTCGCGCATACAAGAGTCACTGATTCAACCAATGTGGATATGTAAGAAAACTTGCCAGTAGCTTCTCCCGGGTCGGTGGTTCTTTCTGGGGTTTCCCTGGTTCTTTCTCCACCTTTAATACTGACCGCCATGTATAGCCCATCTTGTGCTGCAAATGGGATTAAACTCTACGACAACAACATCACGCCCACAAAAGGATACCAAGTTTGTCTTCACAGTGAACGGAATGGTAAATGCCGGACACCACAAGGAAACAATGCGTGGAGTCAGTAAGGAAGATGGCGGACAACACGTGGCATTTATGCTCACCTCACGTGAACTGAATACTGAATCCTGACGGTACCCTGCTGTTGATCGTTTGACAAACCATAAACCTGGCCTGACATCTTGTTTAAAGGAAATAAAGCAATTTCGACGAAATGGAAACCATGAGGGACTCTGTAACCCATATATACCGGAGTAGCTACCCCGGCCATTTTGCCTAGACCAGAGGTGGGCAAACTTTCTAGTTCATCAAGAACAAAAATTAACATTGAAATAGCAAAAACAAAAGGGTTTTCTAAACACCATCATAATCGGTTTTCAGTTGTTAATACGTTGTTAATATTTGAAAACATAGTTCTTCGTGGAAATGGTATGGCTTCTACTTTTGAGTTGGCTTCAGAACACACAAAACTGACAGCATCAATCATACAATCTTTCATAAACTCTGCTTCCAAAAATGGCTTGTTATGCTTCGCGATTTTTTTACCCAACACGAAACTTGCCATTGTTGAATTCTCTTGTAACGATGAAGTTTTCACATACAAGCTTGCTGTTGTTTCAGCTTTCTTTAGCAGAGCATTTGCTTTCATTTGCAATTCTTGTTCTGATTTGTTATAAAATCCAACGTTGCCGTGCTTAGTTTGAAAGTGGCGTTTCAAATTGAACTCCTTGAAAACGGCAATAGTGTCGTGGCAAATAAATTTTTACAAACACATAACTTTCACTCCAACATCAGTAAAGAAATTCTTGTCAGTCCACGCCTTTTGTTAAACGCACCGCATTCATCTTCAATTTTTCGCTTTCTAGATATCATCAATCAATTCATTTTAGGTAAACTTTGGCAGATAATTAAAGCGTTCCTAAATTTATAGACCGATACGGAACTGTCAATCTCGTTAAATTCTTGACTTTAAGAATTTCGTGTTAACTGCGAGTCACTCGTATGCCATGGCGGGTGCATACACTATTCAAAAAATAGTTTGGGCACATAAGCGCTGGTTTCGATGACACAGTCAAGACACACTGACGACGCACTCAGCCAATCACGAGCATGTGAACAGAGAAAGACCTCGATCGACCCATCCTCTATGAATAGATTGTGAAACAGGCCAAACAAAATTATATTGAAATTTATATGGCTATTCCCACTGCCCAGTGGGAAAAAAACATAGATATATGAATAGAATGAGAAAGAAGCCAAATAAAGATCTATTGAAATTTATATGGCTTTTCTCACTGGGTGGGTATTTGGCATTGCGTGGTTACCTCTCTCTCTCAAAATTGGAATCAAATTTGACCCTTGAAAAAATTAAATAGCGTGAACATAGGACCTGTTCCTAGAGTCCATGAAAACCCTAGGCGGGCCGCACGAATGCCCTTGGGCATAGATTCCCCAACCCTGGTCTAGACGAAAGCAAAATGGGACATAGATCGTTGTTTTCATTGCCTGGTTGAAATAAAGATCTCATTTGGTTACAAGAACCCTTTTCGAATAATCTCTATTACGAAACCTGACTTGATCAATTTTGACCATCGCTCAAAATTAACAAACTTTAATACCAAACAGTGACTACACTTTTATATGTCGCATATACATATTAGTTAACAAACTTGTTAGGGACCTACAATATGTGGACATTGTATTAGAAAATTGGTATAGTTAGGTTGTATAAAAAAAATTCTACAACTTTAATATTTGACTTAATTGCACAGATGGCTTACACATTATTGGTGATTTTTCTGTCCATTAGTAAAACTGGAATTGATTTGAAATAAGTATGACTAGGGCGTTGCTAGGCTTACGACATCCATGGGCTGGCATTCCGAGAATTTTTCCTTCTTTTCCATGACCAGAACCCCTCAACATGACGACATGTGAAAACTATTTGTCACTCGTCATTATTTGATGCCAGATCCGCAGAACGCTAGTTTGAGCAATTTCTTTCCTTACAAGGTTGATTTCTGATAGGTGAATACATCTATCTACTTATTTTAATAGCTGTTATATGCATTTAAATGTAATTAATCCATTAATCTTTTACTAGATGCAGTGACTGTAAAAGCAGCTTTTTGTACTGGGATATGTACCAGAATCATTGACAAAAGGAATACAAAATGTCAATGGAACACATGAGTAGTATGGAGTTTAACATGTGACTTACATTGGTAATCTATATTCCGAACATTTCATACATGTAAAGTGTCATACTTCGTCATGAATAGACCACGGAAGCGGCAATAAAGAAACATTTCCATTCGAACTAACTTCGACATGTGCACATTTTGTCTTTTGTGGAACGAAATGCCTTTTTGAAAAAAAAGTTTATTCTTGCTAAAACAGAAATATTAATCGAAATGTGCCATTTTAATATTAGCTGTCTTTAGATTGAGGATATATATATATCTATATATATATATATATATATATATATATATATATATATATATATATATATATATATATATATATATATATATATATATATATATATATATATACCGCTTCAGTGGCCTAGTGGCTAGAGCGTCCGCCGATGTAGCAGGAGCTCGTGGGCTCGATCGCCGTTGAGTCAAAATGGTACTAACAGCTTCCTCGTTTGGCGGTCAGCATTAAGATGTTAGTACTGGTTGGCCTGGTGTCAGGATAATGTGACTGGGCGGAACATCATGCTATATCTCTGCGGTATGATGCCCCAGTGCAAGACATCACTATAAACTGCCTCATTGCTGACATAGTAGCAATATGACTGAAAAATTGTTAAAGCTACTTTAAAAATCTTAAGCACACTCACACTCACACACACACACTCACACACACACACACACACACATGAGGACAATATAATTTATCACATCAGGAGTTTAATTACACACTGCCAAGCATCATATGAACTGTTGTTAGATGCAGACAAATATTAGCCCTGTTTCACAATTTGAAAATAGTCTGGCGGATATTCTATGGTTTCAAGGCTTAGAAAGATGTATTTAAGGTTAAGTTTAATGAATCGAAGCATGCTTATATTGCGTGCCAATCTGATGCATCAATTGTTTTCTTATTTAATAGTTTAGTGTTCAGTGTTCATATGACGAGTGCATGGTCAGATACCTTCATAGCAGGTTCCAAAAGTTCATTTTTTGTTTTTGCGAACTAGGATCACAAATATATTTAAACGTTTCAATAACTGTATTTTGCGTACATTGATTTACACTGACCAACAAACGATACGCAAAACATTTTGTACACAAACTGATTCGTTCTGTCAAACCCTCTAAATATTTCCTATGAAACTAATAATGTCTACTCGAATTTGGTGCGTTTTGCTTTACGTTTGAAACCCAAATTAGAAACGATTTAATTGCTAGGTCATCTTCATACTTACGCTTTCTCTAAGCAAAAAGACATCATTTCATTCCGTTTTTAAAGTTTATTACTCCGATTTAGAAACGAATCGACCTGTAGCCATGACATCGTAGATATTTCTACTTAAAAGCTGTAATTACGGTACACAAACAACGTCTTCGGAAATAAGATTAATGGTTATCCCACTTGTTCCATCAAGCAGCATTATAAGGGTATATTATCAGGGTTTGTTTTCGACGGGTGTTCGTTTACAATTCAAGAATATTGATCAGTGAAAATGTATTCGGCTGACTAACTGATACAAGTAGTAATAGTTTTACAGTTGGACTGAATTAATACATTGGGGAATGGAAGGTCGTCTCGGAAACGTAGTGTCAATTAATATTCTTGTTCAGCAATTTTTATTTTAAGCAATGATATAATCAATCTGTGTCACACAGAGTGAATGATTTTTTTGGCATCCCCTAATGTTAACTTTGTAAAATATCCGCCCCGAAAATCAATTAGATTAGGGTGTCTTTTTGGAGTTTCCGGTGGATGTTAATCCGCAGACAGTCTCTAAGTATAAATACTGAAGACGTGAAGATGGAAGCATATTTCATTAAAACGTATGAATATACAAATTATAAGACGTAATGTGTGTGTTTATCAATTGCATTTTCTCTGGCGCATCCCTGTCACCAGTCTGCATTTTTCATTACTAATTGGACTGCAAATGTAAACCTTTATGTTCATTCTTACTACAGCAATAATTCGGCTTACAGAGGTACTAAAACATTTAGATACTGAAACATGTTTTACTAGAAATTGTCGACAGACGGAATGCAAATATGCAACTTCGTATGACTTTTATGTGTATAGAATTTGCATAAAAATATTGCCCGTATAGTAAATGGTCAAGCTAATCATTCCTTCCGTTAATTACATTTTTATGTTTCGAAACATATTTCCAGTTAATTATAATAAATTGATATTTTAGACATACTTAATTCATAAAATCGGATAAAATATTGGGTCGGCTCGTGTATAATAGTGTAATTTAGAAAACATAAATTATCAACTATCGAATACCTTCGATATTTGTTTTCATCTTTGGAATTCATAAAGATGGAAAAAGCCAGACGTTTGTGGAATACGTCTCATATGCATATATATGGAAGTAAATGGATCCAAGTGTTTGATCTTTGATCTTATGGGTGTCAAGTTGTGAAAATGAGCACAGCTAGCAGCCGATTGATTTAGTTGTTAAGGAAGTTATCCATCATATTCGGGGACTAAATTACGTAATTGTCCGTGCATTTATCTAGCAAACAATGGTTCTTCTCAAACCTTACTCTAATTAATATCACCAATATGAGAACTATCGCTGATCCTATTATTGTTGTCCCAATGAAAAGAAAATCACCTATCAAATGAGTGAAAGCACATATAGGATTTTGGTGTACTACATACTTAACACTCATATCGATTTTTATGTAGGTTAGCATGGCCACCATTGTATTATGAATGGAGTGTCAATTAAAGAATTAAATGTAGATTAGGTAGATCGAGGTAATTTTTGCCGAAATTGACGAACATTCGGGTATTGCAAGTTAAATGAATAATATGGGTGACTTGATTTGAAATATTGACAAATTTGTAGAGTACTAATAACACTGAGCATTTAGTAATTACCAAATTATCAACTTTGTACTTTGTGCACACAATACTCCTATATATTTACCTTGCGTGTGAGATCCTGATTGTTATCGTTTCCCTATCTGCGTGGGACATTTGTATGTTGTAATGATGCTTAATATTTAATTTGCTTTTAATTCTGAAGATTTACCTAAAAGGAACTCTTTTTTTTGTGATCCATGATTCTTACTTGTCAATCATTTCAAGTTGTTTAAACT
This sequence comes from Unio pictorum, assembly GCA_030141615.1. Taxonomy (NCBI): domain Eukaryota; kingdom Metazoa; phylum Mollusca; class Bivalvia; order Unionida; family Unionidae; genus Unio; species Unio pictorum. Next base: position 6,584,209 of record JARLTB010000010.1, read on the forward strand.
TATGTGCAGTTTCTCAGGTACAAGTTTAAGCAGATCACAAGTATTTGGAACAATATCAAAGCAATATCAATTATTAAGATACAATTATGAACCACTTACAACGATAAATACAATGCCATTGTACTTACTCTTAAATTACGACAGTTTATAATATCGTATGACCGTACATTGAAGTTTGTATGTGCCTAAAAGCTGACGAACGTGAGAATAATTAAATGAAATATAATCATAATACGTCAGAGAAATCAATAATAATATCAATATATTTGAAATGTAGATTATTGTTTGGTCAAATCCATACCGTATTTATTATTGTATTCGCACGAGTGACTTCATCACAAAATCAAATATATAAGTTATTTACTAACACCAAATGAACTTGTTGCTTTGGATGCTTAGAAAGAGAAAACAATTAACAGAAGTTGAAAAAATTTCAACTCTAATGTCAGCTATTATTCAGTTAGGCTGTGCTCTGTTTTGTTACATTCACACATAACATTATTAGTAATAACCTATTTCGTTTTAAGATAAACCTTTCTCAATTAAAATTGATAGACATATTTTGCTTTGTTATGCAATTTGAAAGCAACATTTTTGCAACATTTTACTAGTTCACCAATGACTTTCAAAAATGATACTATCAGCTACCTCGCTTAGCGTTCAACATTATGAGGTTAGTACTGGTCTACCTGGTATCAAGATAATGTGACTGGGTGGGACATTATGCTACATGTCTGCCGCATGATTCTAACATTCAGTGATCCTCATATTGTTCAATGCACAAAATCTCCTGTGACATTTGAACTACTCTATGACGAAACTTAATCTGTGTTAGAACTATTGCAAACATCTATCTGGGCACGACTATATGAGTATTTCATAATAATAAAAAAAACATCTTATGCCCAATATGGGGCTAAGCAAATACCACACAAGGGTCAGACTTTAAGGTAATTAACCAAAAAGTGTCGTTTTCCATCCCAAATATTTTGACCTGGAGATCATTATTTCCGTATTCCAAATCAACATATATCTTGTGATGTTCAAGCCTTATATGTTGTGGATCGAAAATGACCTTTTAAGAAACACAGTTATTTCAATTTAAAAAATACGTCATTAAAAGGATCACCTAAAGTTTTATTTGTCAAAAGGAATAACTTTGAAGTTTCAATGTACCGCAACTTGCGTAAAATGGAGAAAATACAATTTATATACTTATTTTAACTCATCAGAAATTCATACTTGCATTCCTCAAACATACACGAAAATAGGTTTTCCGTCGAACAAGCGGGAAAACAACCGATTGAATTCAAAACAAGGATGCCTTACTAAAGAATAATTGTTCCACGCATATTTTGTTTTCCTGTCTTAGTGTACGCCATTGCGTGTCTGTATAATTTAGTCTAGGCCTTAAATTTGTAGGTCTCGTGTTACTTCACAAAGTAATGTAGATTTAATATTTAACAGCAGTATGACTCTATCATTCATCCGTTAACCTCTATCGATGTATTCGTTCTTCCATTCAAAAGATTTATTTTACCTGTAATATTGAAGTTCTCACTTCCAAGTTCATTCATGATCTAACGACTTCATCAATATTGTACAATAGAGCATGTTGAAACGATAGAAATTCGATGTTTTTTTCGCCAATAATTCATTTCAGAATATTCATAACTTCAGCGTTTTCTCACATTTGTAATAGTCATGTGATATTATATTTCTCACCCATGAGACAGATACATCTAACTGTTCTGATGACTTTGCTTTCATTATTTCAGTCTTGTCATCACAGACCAGTCGTCTCAGTCAAAGTGTATACGCACTCAAAACTACTTTGAAAAAGGAAACCCGAGTTTTATACAATTCATGGCATAGTTGTTTAAAAATCAAATAACAACGACAACAAATATATAACAAAATCTTAATAACCCTCTATCTTTGAGAACTAAGGGTACTTACAAATTTCCAGAGAGACAAATAAACACGCATATGATGTCGAGAAATTTGATATTACGCAACATTTTGACGGTTTTTGAGTGGGAGCGGGACCATGTTTCTGCTCTAGATAAATATTTGTGGAAATATACAAACTTTACCCAGAGAGCAAAACGTATCGCACGTCGACAATCTAGTGTCTACGTTATCTAATAAGTAAACGATTTTTTTATGTAAAATGGGTGATATAACACATCTCTTTACATCTAATAATATTCAAAGTTAAATCATCCATATAACCTACCTGCATGTTTCAATTATACATTAAAATCAATTTTGCATCACCGATATCGGGAAAAGGGGCTATTCCCTTAAAATACCTTTGATAAACGGACGGATAATTATGCCAAATAATTTCATCTATCCTGTTTATTTCTATTTCCGCGGTGGCGTGTCGATTGTTATCTAAATATATCCTTAATACTGCGAAGTCTCTTATTACTTTACACCGGAATGTAACGAACGAGGATGTGCATAACCGTGAGATGTATCTCCACCCAAAATATGCGCAAAGTTTAAGGTCAAAAGGTAGCTTATACAAAGTCAATTTATTTTGAGTTCTCTTTTTATTTTGTCTCACACATACAATGAATGAGTATTGCACCCACGATTGGAAAAATATTGAATTCCTCACAAAAATATCCGTTCGACGATGATCATAATGCAGGAAAATAACTTTTTATTGTTCATTTCTTAAATTAAATTATGCTTTCTTTTCGTGTTCGTATGTGCAAGCACTTTGGTTTTGTGCAACGTTGTTGAATGTCTATCATCTATTTTATTAGTGACATCCTTCCATGTCCATCATTTCATGATGTTTAAATTGTTATGCAAATCCGCAGGTATAACACTGACGAGTGATGAGATATCACCAGAATTTAACATTCCAAAACATGCACAATGTTGAGTAAATGCTTTCACATGTTTTATGAGAAGTGTTAAAGGCATGATATTAAGTATGAAGACATAATTTGTTAATCACATTTACATTTTCAATCGAATTGAAGAATTACATTTTATTTGTTATTTCGTTTTGGTGTATTGTGGTCAGAAGTCTAATTCTGCAAAACGTCAACAGAATAAACGCCTTAACAATTGAAACATCCGAATGCATTTCAAATCAATTCACTATATTATTCTTCGATTTGGTTATTAAAAGGAATATTCTCGACATGTGTTGATTAGAATCTGTATTGCAGTTTACTTTGAAATTTGTGTTATAAACATCATGGTTAAAACTCATAAATTGTATAGAAGAGATCATTTGATGATGCTGACAAATGTTTGAATAACTATCTGGTAAAATGATTTTAGATTCACTGAGTGATGTCAGGCATACATTTTACAACGTTAAGTTTAATCATTGGGTGTGTTCAAACACCTACAATGTGTTTTGATAATAACTACATATCTTATATTTCCGCATCATTCTTGAAAATGTGTGACCTGTGTAATACGTAGTCAGTCCATCGTATTACTGGTCAGATTTGGGAGATAACTGGACTGGTTTTTCACTTTTGTAAATGAGTGAGACCAAACGTGACGCGATATACGATTTTATAAAAGGTCAATATATGATTTTTATTATTAATGATTTTAATTCCGACCAAAAGACAAAATCAAAAATGAAAACTCAATAAAAAATGTTGTGAAACATCCCTCGTTTATATTCTGATTCCTATTCTTAGTTGCCATTTCTAAATCTTTGACAACTTTAAGGAATTATGTGATCAAGAAAACGGTAAAGAGATCTAGACGCATATCTTTTGTTTACTGTGTCTAATGTTAAAATAAATACTGATATAGAATTTTTATATGAAAGTTACTTTAACTAACTGTAGATTATACCTTATTTCAGCAACATTACAGCTAATATAAATGTTATTTCCATTCTACAAGACCAATGTCTTCAGAAGACTCATATTGCCAGAGATGATAACTCTCAGCAAACGCATGTTGTGTGTGCGATGGTTAAAGTATGGTTGAGCTATCGTGAATAAACATTTTAGAAGTGATCATTACGCGAGACGCTAATCTTTTCAAAGATCTGTTTGATCGCATCAGATTTTAGTAAGAAATAATAAATATGAAATTAATGTGTGTTCTTGCTTTTCAGGTCTAACATTTCAGCGAGTCGGATGCCCTGGCTGTACGAAATATTTGTTTAGCCTATTTAATATGCTTTCATGGTACTAATTCTTCTTCGTATAGCATAAAGGGAAAATACAAACTCTAAAACGTTTGTGTTATATTACATCTCAAGCATACAGTTGGATATAAAGGGGTTTGTAGTGTTTAACACAGCAAGTGAAATATATGTATCAGTCAAACTCCAGAAAACTCAAACATGGTCAATGCGAGATAATTTTTTATTCCGCTGAGGACCTTTTTAAAATATAGAACCAAATTTAGAGTAGGTAGATGTAGGTAACATTTGCCAAACACCATGAACATTCGGGTATTGTTATTTTGTTGAAAGATATCTTCTCAGGAAAACAATATGGATGTCTTGATTTGAAAGATTGAAACTTTTGTAGAGTACCAATAACACTGAGCATTAAGTGATTACCAGAATCGGAAGTATATGCTTGTGTGTCTGTGTGTGTGTGTGTGTGTGTGTGTGTGTGTGTGTGTGTGTGTGTGTGTGTGTGTGTTTATCAACTTTGTACTTTAGACACACATTAATCCTAGACAAATGATCACTAGTATAAATATATAAGTAGCGTGGGAGATAGTGTGCATGTTAGGCATATAGACTTTGCGTGTTAGATCTGAGTTTTTTTTCCGTTTCCGTACCTGTGTGGGCCATTGGAAAGGTGTAAATATGTATACTATTAAATTTGCTTTGAATTATCAAGAATTACCTTTTTTTGTTATTATCTGTTTTAATGCTTTCCAAATGATTCTAAACAGGAATCATTAACATATTTTGTGGTGAAAGATCCTTATTTGTCAATCATTTCTTGTTGTTTAACTTTCTGCGTAATGTATCAGGTACAATTATTACCATTCAATTATCAACATTTTACAACGTTAAATATTCTTCCATTGTCCGTGCAAAAACCCCTAAGTTACGACAGTGTATAATATAGCATAACCGTACAAATTGAATCTTAGATGTGGCTAGTAGCTGTCATATTTGTTGCATGATCATGAACATAGTTAAGTGATATATAATCCTAATACATTAAAGAAATCAACAATGATATCAATAGATTTTGAATATAGATTATTGCTTATCACGTCATTAGCATATATATTGTTGTATTCGCACGACCTAATTCACTTGAATTTTCATAGTCCCCCATAATATATATCTCTAATAATACAAACGAAACAAATACTTTAAGGGTCAAATGAGAAGATCTAAAGTACATTAACGCATTATAGGCGAACTGGAGAGGACAATAGTTAAACTTCCCAATATTATATTATAGGCGATGCATAAGAACATTTGTAATCGAATATAAAATAGATAAGGAGAATGGAAAAAAATTTAGGGATATGGGTCTATATAAAACTTTACTCTGCACAGTGTTATGTTTCAAACATGTTTTTCTAGTTTATTGCAATCCATTTTCTTATTTCATCCCATGCTCCAAACTTTCTCAACAAGATACCATTTCCTTTTTCCTAAGCTGGTCGATGTCTTCTTTCCTTAAATATTGATTTTCAATATGAGCATATAATAATTGAAGCATAATTATCATCTTAATCGATTTAATATTTTGCCCCTCAAAGTTATCATTGCTTTAAATAATAGAAAACAAACAAGAATGCTTGCGAGCATCTCTAACGGTGACATATCGTTTTATGTGGTTATCAACTCATCAGTTCTGAGCTAGATGTCATTCTATATTTATCTTCCAAATGCTTTACCGTTTTATTTTCCATTTTTCTCCTCTGTTACTTCTTATCAATTATATGCGAGCTACAAGTTTTAATCTTCATTTTTTTTTCTCTTGCTCGTGTGCTATTCCTAGCAGTTATTTTTGCATTTTAAAGGTACGTCCTGCCTGTAAATAATAACTGCAGTATCGTAAGAACCTAGTCCGATAAGTCTGTACCAGAAATTACAAGACTTATAGACTTGCAGATAATAGTAGCGTTTTTGCAATAACCAATGTTTGAAAGTTGTAATGTTAGTGTTATATTGTTAAACTTAAAAAGTGCAAGTAGACAATATTAAAATGGTGGCACTAGCTTCAGCCACGGTTTATATTCTTTCATGTTACTCATATCTTTAATCTTGATTCCGAAATTTTTATTTCACAAGGACGAAGACCAGTCCATCATCGGATTTTTTTCCTGGACTTCAACATCATCCATAAGTTAGAATAGAAACGTTAGAAACATTATTAATTTAATTTTCTTTGACATACAGCACGTTTCCGGGTTTATTTACATTAGTATCAGAATTAATAAGGTTTTATCTCTTTATATATTGTGTTCAAGAGAGATGGTTTTGTTTTTGATTACAATGGAGCATATCAAACTTATATACGTCTTTTCAATCATCAGACATTCATTATTGCGTATTTCAAAGATACATTTAAACAAGGTTGTTATACTAAAGAATAATTGTTCGACGCACGTTGTTTTCCGTGTCTTAGTTTACGCGTTAATGGGTCTTTGTAATTTAATCTAGACCTTACATTTGTTAGGTCTCCTGTTAATTCACAAAGTAATGTAGATTTGATAGAATAGTTTCTTTTTAAATTGCTTAAAAGTGAAACCTTTATTTAAACCTATGATATACAATAAATCTCAACGTCATTTCCATTTACGATACTTACATAACACACATATTGTCTAGTGTATTTATACTTTATGTGAATGATGTGATTGTTTTAACAATAACAGTGTTTTTGAAGCCTCCTACTTGTAAATTTCAGAATTTATAATCGGCACTTTTTCAAGATACCTCTTTCATTAGCAAAATATTTTCATTACTGTCTAAACTATTGTCGCTCGACACTCTCTTTAAAAGCAAAATATTTAGAGATATTACATTATTTTCTCCAACTCTTATTTTCATTGCAAGACATATCGTTTAACCCATTTTTATAATTTTACAGTTTAAATAGTTCTGAGTGCCTCACAACATGAAAATATAAACTATACATCAAGTCGAAGGAAATACTTACAGATGGATATTATAAAGTTTCTAAGATTGAAGAGATCAGCTAAAATATAAGATATAGGCAAGCTCAATCAAGCATCAAATAGGTCAAATTGAAATACATTTGATTCAAGGGAGATGTTTTCGGAAATATCATCTCAAATGTAAATTTGAATAAACTAGCAAAAATGTTATGAAAAAAACATGAAACACAGCAATTGTCATATAGCTGAAGGATATATTGTAATGAGCAAATTAGTATTTTGTTTTTAAAAAGTGTAATTTTATATAAACATATGTTGCTATGTGTGTTCGTAAGAGTCTATCTGATATAAAAAGTGTTCTTCCTGGATTTCAAAAGTATTTAATATATATTCTCTTTGTTGTACACAATATAACATGGTGACAACAGATTGACTCAATCATTTATATGTTAACCTCTTCCGAGGACTTCCTTCTTTCTTGCAAAAGTTACGTTTTACATGTAATATTGAAATTCTCATTTCGAAGTTCATTACTGAACTCACGAAATCATCCACATTTTACAAAAGATGTTGCAAAAACGATAGTGTTGTTTTCGCCATATAATACGTATCAGAATATCCCTAACCTCAGCGTTTTGTCACATTTGTAAAAGTCAGGTGATATTATATTTCTCACCCATAAAACAGATAAATATAGGTTGTTCTGATAACTTTACTTTTATTATCTCAGTCTAGTCATCTCATACCTGTCGTCTCAGTCAAAAATACTTTGCTCAAAAGTACTTTGAAAAAGGAAACCCGAGTTTTATACTGTGCCAGGCATATTTGTTCTAAAATCAAATAACATCAACAAAAAATATGTAACACAAGCCTAATAAGTAAAGGTCAATCATCTTTGAGAACTAAGCGTACGAAAACATTTCGAGAGAGACAAAGACACACGCATATGATATCGAGACATTTCGCTATAATTTGACAGTTTTCGAGTGGGAACAATTACATGTTTCCCAGCTTGATAAATACTTTGTGGAAATATGTATACATTAATCCGAGAGCAAAAACACATCTGACATTGACAATCTAGTGGCTACGTTATCATATTTCTCAATCGATCTAATTGTATGCACAGTTTAAATCATCCCTCTATCATACTTGCCTGTTTCAATTATTCATTAAAATATTTTTTGCATCACCGATGTCAGGAATAGGATCTATTCACCTAAAAGTACCTTTGATAAATAGATGGATAATTGTGCCAGAAAAAAATATCTTTCCTGTTTCTTTCTATTTCCGCGTTGGCGTGTAGTTTGTTATCTAAATATAACCTTAAGAATGCGAGGTCTCTTATTACTTTACATCTGAATATAAATAACGAGGATGTGCATAACCGTAATGGTATCTTCACTCCAGATATTTGAAAGGTAGAAGAAAATCGATTTTGTAGTTTTATTTGTATTTTATCTGAAATAAAATGAATGTTTAATGCACCCATGATTGGAAAAATATTGAATTGATCACAAAAATATCCGTTCGACGACGCTAAATATACATGCTCCATTTCGTTTCTGTAAGTGCAAGCGCTATAGGCTTTGTTTATCGTTTGTGAATATCTGTTATCTGTTTGTTTCCTCTCATCTTCCCATGTGCATCGTTTCTTGATGTTTAAATGGTTATGTAATTTCGCAGGTATACACTGATGAAAGATGAGATATCACCAGAATTTAGCATTCAGAAACATCGACGATGTTGAGTAAATGCTTTCAGATATTTTATGAGAAGCGTTAAAGGTATGATATTAATTATGAGAACATATCGTTTGTTAATTGCATTTTCCATTTCAATCTAATTGAACAGTTAAAAATTTACATGTTATTTGTTACTCCTTTTGGTGTATTTTGGTTAGAAGACTAAATCAGCAAAATGTCTACAGAACGTACGCCTTAACGAATGAAACATCCGAATGAATTTCAAAGCCATTTCACTATACGTTTCTTCAATTTGGTGAATTAGAAGGAATATTCTCGACATGTGTTGATTACAATCTTTTATTTGAGTTCAATTTAAAATTAATTGAATAAACATCATCGAATTATTTCTGTCGTTTCCTCACCATGGCTTGGTATGTAATAATATGTAGTCGACTAGTTACAGTCATTTAATATTAATTACACAACCATGTGAAATCTTTTATTTATTTATTTGGTAACTGTGTACTACAGATTTGGATGACGCTTGCTATCAGATGTATACTCCAAGCTTGTGCCATTTTGTTTATGTGACTACACTTTTTATATAAGATCTATCGTAGTGATTTCAGCTCTGTAAGAGATTAAGTGCAAGATGTATTTCTTTGACTTTTCTTTGCTGAAGTGATAAACAACATAAACAAATGTGTAAGCAAGTTTAAAATTCGTAGTAAGATTCCAAATAAATAATATTATAACGACTACATAAAAATATAAGACTTTTGGAACACATTGCATATTTTTGTATGGACAGTTCTTGACAGGAAAGATATAACTGAGCTTTGCTATGTACAAATCCATACACGGCGATGTATACTCAACATAGTTAAGAAAGGTTTACCTCTAAATGTGTTCTGTATCGGTTTTAGTTTTAACGATACGTAAATATAAACATGAATAAATGCCCCGACATGTACCATACGAATTAGGTTTCTTGAGTGAAAAATATAGATTGATAATATATTTAAGTGATGTTAGTGAGTCATCAATATAAATGTATTGCAAAATAATTAACAAACACAGTAGAGTACTGAAGATGCCAGGCATTTAGATCGAGTGAATGTTGATTGAAATTGATAAGGAAATAGCAAAGACAGCGTATGTGTTCGTATGGTACATCGTCTTTTCATAATCGAATCAATAACTAACATACCCTTTTAAATTCCCAAGAGTTGCACGCGTTTCCTAAATGTAAACTTAGATTGTTGTTAACCATGCTATTAATATCATTCTCACATTCGTGAAATTCCAATCATTTGTCAAAACTGCCATCGTAAAGCTTCTGCTGAAGAAACCAGCACTTGACCAGAATGATTTAAAGAACTACCGCCCAGTGTATAATCTCCAGTTCATGCGAGAAATCTTAGAAAACGTTGTTCTAACCAAACTTATATATGATTTGACTTCAAACTGTTCTTGGACTTTTTCCTCTTCATTCTATACACACAGCCGCTCTCCCTTTGGGGCCCAGAGTGGCTGAGTGTTCTAAAGCGCTGTCCGTTACAGATCACTGCCATCTCACATCTGTCTGCGTTTGTTCGAGTTTCCGATTCCGCCAGTGTGGGTATATCAGAAAGCTTGCCAGTAGCTTCTCATGGGTAAGAGGTTCTTTCGGGGTGTTTTCCCATGTTCTTCCTCCATCAAAAACTTGGCCTCCATGTATAGCCTATCGTGTGCTGAAAAATGTCGTTACACCCTACAACAACATACAACATCTGTATCGCATTGTTTTTTTCCCATTGGCAATTGTTTAGATAGAAAGAAGAACGAATAATTTCGTTAATTCTGACAGACGATGCACCTTTAATTTGTTGTGCGTGAAAAGGAGTCCCAAACAGTCCCCAAAACAGAACATTGTACTCAGACAAAATAATTTTTCAATACAGAATGTCCAACTCTCTTGAAGTTGCATTGGTCGATGCAATTTCTGTTCAATTGGCGATCTATCCTTACGTAATCTAACAAGTCACTTTGATATATAAGCATTACATTGGTGCAATATTCATGAACAAGAAGGTTGCGTGGATTAGAAATTCCCCCATTTACTTTAATTTATGTGTGCCGTATATTTGTAATACTTAGCGTCGAAAAGGAACATACAAAATATGTAAATATATTAAATATTGAACAGAAACTTCATGACATATTTACCTATTAAATATGCAGTGGTTGGATGAATTTCTGTCTATTTGGAGTCAGGTTTATGTTCACATTCTTCTGTGAACAGAAATTAATTTTAACTTCACATTTAAACTACGCTTGCATTAAAGGGTGGATAGCCCCTGTGCAGTTAAATTTGCCAGAAAAACAAGACAATTTACCCCAATTCCTTTCAAGACTCGAATAAAAAGTGGCAGCCGAAATCACATCGATTGTCATAGAGGTGCATGCGTACATTGATACATTAATAAAAATGATCTACACAAATTAAAACAATGAAACATTTATTATGTCATCATGTTAAATATATATTGTTATTCTTAGCTATTTCCTGTTTGCCTTTTTTCTGTAATTAATTTCGCAAACTTGAATAATGTATTATAGCTCACGACATAATATTTTGTCATATCATGCATGTAATTTTTCTATTCCCAAAGTACCATACGAACTCATGTTGCGAAGCTATGTAATTAAAAGCAGACTAACTTTTCACAAACAAGGCTCAAAAAAAGAGGCTGAAGATCTTTTATTCAATGCTTAGAATGTGGTCTTTAAGTCTGAGTTTAATTTAAAGGACATGAATGGATAGTCTGAAAACATAACTGCGAGTCCCAATAGTTCTACGTTTGGTTGGCGACCTAAGGTCACAATAATTAAAATTTAAAATTTTCATTTGACTATTGTGGGTAAATTGTTTTATACTGACCATAGTGTTCCAAAATAGACAACAGGCGATAGGCAATGCATTTCGTACATGTGCTATATTTGACGTATTGTGAGATGGCATTCTGTATTTTTAGGGGTATTGAAGCTGGCTATGGACACAATTTATTTAAGCCGTTTTGTCCAAACTGTTGCACCTTTTAATAGTGGATCAATATTTTATTAGTTATCATAAACAGAAATCATTCTCAAGTATTATGGTACAAATATAGAGCCACTGTTAGAGACAGTAAAGCTATCCAAACATAATGCTCATACTCACAGAAAAATGATGAACGGAAAGTACATTTCCGCACTCCCTGATGTATCTTTATATTAAATGTTTGACTTTCACCGTGTTTCTGTCGGTCTCACGTCCTATCGATCGCATGTATTGATTTTCAGATATTTAAGGATAATGACTATATTTGTTCAAACCAAAGAAAGTTTGTTGATTCGTTCTTTTCAAGCGCTGCAATTTGAGTCGGAATATACCCATGATAATGTACTGATTGTTGTTTTAATTGTATTGTTCAGAAATATACGTCATATTTAGTTTAACTATTCTTGCAAGCGTTATGGCCTGCAATGTTCCTGCTTGCCTATTAATTTGAACAAATTACCTGATGATGCAATTTCATTAAGATACAAATATGACTACGTCGTTCTGAATATAGCATCTTTATTTTGAAGGGAACAATGTGAAATTAATTATATTTTCCCGTCTAAATAACGACAGAGATTGTTTACGAAATTTGCGAATCGAATCCACCAAATACAGGAGCATTAAGTTACCATAGTTACCCATTTATTTATTTACTTATTTATTATTTATCTATTTATATATTTATTTATTGCTTTATTTATTTATTGCTTTATTTATTTATTTACCTCAGATCATGAGAAATCAGAATCTATTAGTTCCAAGGCAAAACTCTGTCTCGACCCTCCCAAACAGGAATCAATCCAAAATACTGAATTCTTCTATACACCCTTCACATATTTCCTGTAAAACTAACAAAGTCTATTCGAATTTGGTTCGTTCGTTTTACGTTTGAAACCCCAAATTGAAAACACTTTCTTTACTAAAATCATCTTCAAACGTTACGCTCATTCTTTTTTTAATAGTTTTTAGCTCCATCTGACATTCTATCCCATCCTGGAACAACGCGACCAGTAACAATGATATCCTACATGCTTGTACATTCAATGGGTCATATCTGGTACGTAATCTAACTTTTAAGGGTATACCATAACCAATTTGTTTCTACGGATGTTCGTTTACCATTCAAGATCAATGGTCCGTGATAATGTGTTGGGCAGACTACAAGTAATAATAGTTTGAAAGGTTGACGTTGCATTATATATACGTAATTCTCAAGTTGATGAATAAATACACTGGGGAATGGCACGTCTTCTCAGAAATGTAACATAATACATTTTAGCAACTTTTATTTTATGCAATGATATCCTCAATCGCAGTCACTCATTATGATTCATTTGTTTGCATCCGTATCGATCAATTTGTAACATTACCGATTATTTTTTCCAACGGTCCTTTGGATTTTCCAAAGGAGGATTATGCGTAGCCAGATTCTAGGTATAAATAGTGAAGACGTGAACATGGAAACATATTTCATTAACACTTACAACTATGCAGATTATAAGAGGTAATGATTCTGCACTTTTATTGTTAATTAGATTCGTAATATAAACTTTCATGTTAAATTTTTATGCAACAATATTTTGGCTTACAGAGATAATAAAACATCTCAATAATGCAGCGGGTTGCACCAGAACTGGTTGCCAGTGGAATGCAAATATACAAATTCGTCTGACTTCTATGAATATGGAATCTGCATAAGAATCGTGTTCATAGAGTAACTGGTCATGCTAACCATTTGTTGCTATTATTCCAGTTTCTGGCGTGGAAACTTATTTCCATTTAATTATAATAAATTGATATTTTAGACATACTTAATTCATATAATCTGATACAATCTTGTATCGGATTTGTACAATAATGTAATTTAGAATCAATAAAATGTCAACATTTAATTCTTTCAGGGCTTTGGACTTCAAAACGATGGATCAGGTCAGAAGTATGCGGAATACTTCTCCTATGCATAAGCATTGAAGTCCATGGATCGAACTTTTTGAAATTGTGGGAGACACATTGTGAAAATCAGTACAGCAAACAGCCGATGGACGCAGTCATTAAGGACGTTATCCATTATATTCAGAGAGGAAACGGGGCAAATATTTACGTAATTATCCGAACATTTTTCTAGTATAAAATGGTTCAGATCAAACTTTACTGCATTGAGTAGTACCTTGCTTCGTATTTTAGTTTTTTCCAACTCTTAAAGAGGGGTTGGGAGGGGGTGTGGATCTCTCAGACTGCACTAGCAATAGGGGAACTACGTCGCTATTCATCGCAGACACGTAACCCTCAGACCACAAAATCATTCCAATCTGATAACCAATGATGTCTTTAGGCGCAGTTACCGAACCCTGTCCGATGAGAAAATTAAATTCCAGTTCAATGATTGTGATCTGGATTATTTAGAAAATGCAAAATCAATATATCTTATACATTAAACTTTGACATCCATTCCAATATTCCCACTATCATTATAAAGCTCCACAATAATAATAACATTAATAATAATAATAATAATAATAATAATAATAATAATAATAATATATTTATATTGTAGCATCAACGCAATACTAAGCTGGATTTCAATGTTTGTGAATGGGGACAAGTTACGTCAACGAATGGAGGAACGAATAAAACAAGTGAGTGTAAATGGACCAAATATCTCCCAGAGAAACTAAGTGGAAAGGATGTCAAGGTATATACCAATCATCACGTTATAGGTCGACCTGGTATATTTCTACTCCTTCTTGGAAATATATCTGAACCACATTATCCGTTTATATGTTTTGCTGATATTCTTCCTCTTAAAGACTTTTTAACAGAAAAACTAAGACGTTGCCACTGCAATCGAATATTATCTCAAAGCACTTTAGTATATCTGCTTTGTTATGTCAAATGACCATAACAGTTTAAGCATCTCTAAGATGTAATATCCTATGTCTATAAATCATGTTTTAATATCAGGTGTTATATAATTTGTGTATATTTAGCGACTCTGTTTGCAACCTAAATGAAATGTATATAAACAAAACAAGAACATGTCTCATCTCATTAAGGATTATCAATGTTTACATCACTCTTTAATGGTATCATTTCAGAAAAGGATCATCTCATTGTACCGTGGCTTGTCAACCTATGCAGTCTTACTACAGCGCATGGAAGATAATGAAAGACTATGGACAAAGAATCTTATTTTGGATTCGAAACATTCTGGACAGCATAAAATTCATGAACTTCAGAATTATTTTGTTACAATTGGGTGCATAATAGAACGTATCACTGGGAACAAGCCAAAAGTAAATTTGGACAAACTTTTTGATAGCATTAAATTAAGTACTGATCTTGCTCATGGCAGCTCTGAGGGTATTTATGCATTAAAGAAAATGGAAAAATTTCTTGACATTTCTGAAGCAATCCTTAAAGACAATAAGAAAAAGGGATGAAAAAGGAGAAAAGAAGGAAAAAATCAGCGAAACGAAAACAAAACGAAGCAAAGAAAACTAAAACTAAAACGGAGGAAATAATGTATGTATGTATGTATGTATGTATGTATGTATGTATGTGTGTGTGTGTGTGTGTGTGTGTGTGTGTGTGTGTGTGTGCGTGCGTGCGTGCGTGCGTGCGTGTGTGTGTGTGTGTGTACACGTGCGTGCGTGCATTGGAGGATGGATGGATTGATCGATAGGAAAACATTTATTCAGTTGATATTGTTTTCTCTTGTTGCGATGAGATGTGAATAACATATGCCAGATGAAAATACTTATGAAATATAAAAAATTACAATCTCTTACTCGTAAATGTCCACGATAAATGTTTTACCGAATAAAGTAAAATCAATTTACAAAATAGTTTTTAGTTCTTTTTTTTCTGTTCAACATCAATTCAATTCACTTGAAAACCCGAAGTTTCTAAAAATCAGAAAATTACGACTCTATGTATATCATACGCAAGAAAACTGGCTGCAATAACTTAGACTAAAAACAATCAATATAAACTTCGAAGCGAGTTTAATGTTGAGGTTCGGGAGAAAGGCGATAGCGTACAAACATATATTTCTATGTTTATCCATTACCTACCAATTTTCTTACACTTTTCAAGAGGTTTTATAGTTATAAACAAGAACTTACCTGATGAAAGGTCACACAAGACCGTTAAATATTAACTCTAATAAACTGGAACATGCTTGTAGAAAATGAGTGCAAGATAAGTGCAGGATATACAAAATATGTCAGAAATGTTTTTATAAACGTTCAGTATAAATAAAATATGGATTTAAAATTTACATTGTCATTATTTATTTCAATGTGTATTCTTATATCTATAATAAGAGTGGCCAATTTCATAATGCTCATAACATTTGCTTTTCAACTAACGGAAGATAATAGTGCTGCTGACTAGTCATAATTGTGATTCTTGTACCATATTTTCAGTTTTCTCTGTAGCATCTTCTCGAAAGTTATGACAAATATTTTGTACAATGGTTGTAAGTTAGTTTTAAATCTCTATTTCAACAAGACTTCCAAGTTCCAAACGCGAATGCGTATTTTTGCTTTCATGTCTTCCACGTGAAGGTCTTAACTGCATTATTATGTATGTATTTGTGTTTGTTGCGTTTCGCATTGTCTGGCAATGGCTAAACAATTATCATCGTATTTTGTCCTTCCACTATCGTCATGTAAATTAAGGAAAACATGACAATGGGCAACGTATATGGTTTTGACCAGCTTCGAATTATTAGTAATGCTTCTGTTTTCCCAAGCATTGACTGTCCTTGTTATTTACCTTGATGTTTCTTAATGTTTCCAATTTTGGTGGTTGCTTGGAACCAAAATAGCGGCTGTCTGCACGATCTATATCAATACCTGATCATAGGTAATTTCGAGGACGTTGAGCAAGCTTGTTCTGATTTTCTCTTCCCATTGTCCTCAAATTCCACAACCAATTTGAGTTAATCAAATCATAGAATATTATGTTTGCCGAGAATAAGATTAAATATGTCAAGGGTATGAAATATACGTTTGTAAATAAGATAATTGTTCTGCAAACGTCCCTGATCCTCTTTGAGTTTACTATAATCTTATAGACATTGCTTGTCAAACATGAGTTGTTATTGTTGAATGAACTTTAGTTCTGAATGAATTAAAGTTGAAATAATCACGATATTTACCTCGCTGTTACTAACACAATTTCAGTTTGATCATTAAGCTATATCATTACTGAATGTTTTCTAGTAAGAAATTTTCAAGAAGAATTCTACATGGGACTATTTCACTTAGGCTGTCTGAGCCATTACAGTCCGATTCTTTCAAGTATTACACTCTAGTTATTTTAGCCATTACCCACTCCATCTTTGCCATTACACGTATGTTATCTGAGCCATTACTCGAAAGCAAGTATATCCATAATGTAACTCCAAAAATTTCGTCAAAAACAATATGTTTCTTATGTTCTATAGACTCGCCATTCGATGTCGATCCTTTGCTAACAAGAATACATCTGCATCCGGAAATATATAATAACCTGTACCAGATTTGCAATAGTATTTCTACAGATATGATTTGGTCATGAAATAGATGCATAACCACGTTTGATTGAAGATCGTTCACGTCATACAGCCAAATAATATTAATTTATATTTCAAATCCTTCACTTTCTCAAGCATATTGCATGCAATACAACTTTTAAACTATGGACAAGTTTTATAAAGGAATTGAGAGCTGAGAAACATTGGGCGTACCTATATTCAATCCTGAAAATGAAAACGCCAGTTAAACCAATGAAATAATCACAAAAAAGAATATATTATGTAACCAAAGAGGCACATATACAATTTTTTGTGTACTAAATATTTTTCATAAATATTTAAATTTGATGTAGATTATCGTGACCACTATTATCTTGGGTACGGATTACATCACATCACCCGGATTAGATGTTATATGAATCGTTACCAGTGTTGATGATCCAGGAGAGGATTATGTTCATTTTTCTCAATTAAATCACTGACCTTTGAGACCATCAGGCCATACAAGGACGGAACTGCTGATTTGTAAAGTTATGGGCATGGTGGATCAATGAAAGGTGTTTGTGGCCAAAAGAAGATTGAACCAACCTATGAATTCGGGAGAACTGACTGATTTGACAAAGGATACATGAAACAGTTCATAATGTTTAGTTTGCAAGCTTTTATAAGTAGTTATGTCATACCTGGTTGTGAATCATACGGGCTGTACAAATGACTGATTCACGAGGAATATGTTTAGTACAAATGTTATGTTGATTACAATTGAACATATTTGCTTCAATTGATTATGTTGTTTCAGTTGAGTTACGTTCATTGCATAAGATTATTTGAATCATACTTTCTTTGCATGAAATTATTTTAACCTTACTTTCATTGTTTGAGATGGTTTGAATATTACTTTCATTACATGCAATTATCTTAAATGTTAACTTCATTTTTGATTATATGAATCACATTTTGTTTCCCAGTTGTGGATGTTTGTATCAAGTAATTAAATTAGTCCGTCTGTTTAGGACGTGATAAAAGCGCACATTGTTGTATAGAATAAACCTTTTTGAAATTTATTTGATACACTTCCATCCCTCATCACATTATGTATATGTCATTTAATTCTTTCATCCATTCAGGCCAAATACTGTTATACAGACTAACTAGACATGTAATATAACAAAATTCCCCGGATGTGGCATATTTCTAATTTCACAATTTACTTATTTATAAACAGAATCAGACCTTTAACAATTTTGAACCACTTGTAAGTATGAAAAAGCTCATGCAGACAGGTAGGCCAAAACACTACTAGCAATCCCGAGCCAAACCGAACTATCAATCATGGGGCAAAACACTACTATCACTCACGGGAAAAGGTCAGGAACGCAATATAATTTACGTTTATATCTCATCAAGTAAAGGAAAGACATTGAATCAAGCTTTCTTTGCATATTAGTCAAATATACAGATACTATATAATAAGTAAAACTACATCGGGATATATCTAATGAATTACAAATGAAGCAATATAGTACTTCTATATACGCGAGAGTGCATCTGCAATCAAGACATTTATAATTGTTGGTTGTTAATACAGTTAAGCGGGTTGTGACTGCTGAAAACAACAATCGGAGGAGTAGCTGCACTTTAAAGCCAATAGCCAAGCTAAACATTCCGTTTTGACTTGAGTAACCTATCTGGTCATGGTTTTGTTTGATACATTTGTTTACAAAACAACACACTGGATGATCCCCCACGTTTATAACTTCCTCAAATTGATACCCCATCTACCAATGCATCAGTTGTATTCATAAACATTTTAAATGATTGACTTAATTTGGAGCAGCATGAACCCGTGCACACTTAAGTATGGAATTTAATTTGTCAAAGATTTCTGAAACTTGTCAGATCAATGAACTTTATAAGTTTTACTCAACAAATTTGTCAATAGGGTCGTTTTTATGGAAAACTCTGTTGGATCTTTGCACATAACGCATGAGTTGAGTCGCGCTCAATAATTCGAAAATAACTAGCCGAAAAAAAAGATCAATCTCGGGTGGGTGATTCTGTATGCGGCAACGAAACCAGGGTACATTTATGATCACACATACATATTGATATAAATCCTAATACACGATTCCGTTACATTACCTCAACCCTTATTAAAAGTGGAAACACTTTTAGAAAAACACGGAATTGAGCCAACAAAACAAACTGAAACATCACAGGATGACGCCGGGTTGGGACTCGATTAGTGACGACGCCGAAACCAACTGCGTTAATAAGATGTTTATTATAAACGTAAATTAAATATGAACGAATCTGACATCATTCAAAACAAAGCAACGAAAGTTATAACGTTCCTAAACTGGAACTATCAACAACAATTAGCTCAACAAAAAAACTCGAAGATGAATTTAACGAATGAAATTTTGCACAAAACAACAAATAAAAGTATATGATCTACACCCCAATATAAGCAAGATCTTATTAAACAGAAATGGTGACCAAAGCATGTGATTTATGCACTTATCAATATAATACTTATTATATTGATCAATCTGTCAATTTATCAATTCATCAATCAATTTTGGAAAATGTATGAATTTATGAATCTATCGTTCATATAAAGATATTGAAATGGGAATGTGATGTACTTTTGCTCGTATAGCAAGTGTGAAAATAACAATCACATGGAGCACATAATATAAATTACATAACTTTCGTGGAGCCCATTTGACGTCCAAGATGTGTCTCAGGTTCCAAACACTCTAGTGAATGGTCAAAACAGTCCCACGTATGGTCCATCCCTCCCTCCCTGTCAGTTGAAGGATTCCTTGAGAGCCCTCGCATTCAACACAGACCCGATGGTCACGAAGCCTTGATTTCTCGCATTGATAACACCTGTACCCTCTTCTAAACCAACTTCACCAGAGAGAGCGTACACGTCAGAAGAAACCTTAGAAGACTTATGTGATACCACATCTACAAACCATATATAAGGCAGCTAAAAGAATAACAGCTAAACCGTGTAGTACATATGACACAGTTAAGTACTTCTGCATTAATATATGTTGCGCATGCGCGCACATGAATTCGCATCCCATTTTATAAATAGTTCGTTGCATGCAGCATATAATTAAACTCAATGTCTGTTCAGTTACAACAAATAGCTAACTCGAACCAGACTATAGTATTTCTAATACCATTGCCTTGTATAACCTAGGTATTGACCCTCTATAGAATGTAGAATATATTCTAGCACATCTAATATATGAAGTAATTCTGTCATATAGAACGATTAACGATAAAGAATACAATCTTAAAGTTCAATAACTCTACAGCTGGAGGTTTGCTCCCGTAAAGAGGTAAGGTTCCTGACAATACTCGTCGTAGTGTAATTTGTTTATATAGAATTTGATCTGTATGTGTACTAGCTGTGACAGATATGCGCCGCTACATGCAGCCGAAAAGATTAAACCATCCTTGGGTGTCGCTGTACGCAAAAACGAAACCCGAGTTCATTTTGGATCACATCTACATATTGATATAAATCAAACACAATTCCGTGACATTAACTCCCACCATAACAGGTCAAAACACGGTTAGAAAAATACGGAGTTTAGCAAGAAATACACATTGAAACGATATCTACATTACCAGAAAAACATGGTAAGAGAAAAAGGAAAGAAAAGCAAATAACACTATTCTTAATTAATGGGCCCCTACGTTTTCCGAACCATTGTTTGCTCTAATATGGAAAGGATATGGCTGCAGAGTCAAAGCCCAATGCATCAATCTTGCGTTGGCAACTTTTCCTTGTTCAAATATATCATAGGCTAATGGACTGTTTCAAAGATAAATTCCCTTTCGAAAAGGTACTTGTGCAATTTACATATACCCAACACCAGTTCCAAACAAGCCTATTCGATCACTGAGTAATTTCGAAACCATGGCAGCAATTTCCTAGTAGCATAAGCTATGGATAGTGTTCCGTCCTCTTTTGTAGTAGCAAAACTGCTCCTAATTCCGTGTAGGAAGCATCAGTTGTCAATATGAACGATTTATTTTAATTCTGGCAAACTTTAGTATCGGTTCACTGATCGATTTTCGCGTAAGAGCCACAAAAGCTCTTTCTTGGCATGAATCTCAAGAAAATTTATTGGGCTGCCTCTTCCTATGTATATCTGGCAATGGGCTAGGTATAGTGTCGACATTTGTAACGAACTTCCTGTTTCTTTGTTTTTGGCCTTTCAGCGTCTTGGATTGCTTCAATTTTGTCAGGGTGTGGTTTTAACCGCCCTGACCCACTTAGTAGATTGCCCCAGCATTCTAAGTTAGAATATCCTATACTACACTTAGAGGGTCTCACTGTGAGGTTTGCCTTGAGGAGTCTGACGAATAGATCGACTAATAAACTAACATGCTCTTCCCAGATAAGCGTATATATCACTCATAGACCTTATTCAATTCATGCCTTTCAACTATTTTTGCACAAGACGCACGCACGACGCACCGGCGATAATCACACCGAAAGGCGTAACCTTAAGCTGGTAAAGACCTTTAGGGGTTGCGAATGACGTTAATTTTGAAAACAAGCTGACCATGTCTGCCATCGGTTTAGTATCAAACACAGTGACTTCATTTAGTTGTCTAAAGTCTATACAAAATTGATTCGTTCCGTCCGTCTTTCTGACCAATACCACTTGGGAAGAATACAGGGAGCTTGATAGCTCATTCACTCCCTGGTCTATTATTTTATCTACTTCGTCATCGATTTTCCCCCGTGCATTAAAGAGTATCGGATATCCCTTAAATATGATTGGCTTTGAGATATTCAAGTTTATCTTGTGCATTAATAATCTAGTATTACCTGGTCTATCTGTAAGCTCGTCTGGGCACTTACTCAAATTCCCCTGTCCTGCCGACACCAATATTCAATTAATTCTGGGCACAGGCTGACCATATGTATTTGCCCTAGTTTCGACCGCATGTACAATAGGAAACAGGGAATCAGAGAGTGTTGGGAGTCTGGATCCTTCTATATGTCCAATAGTTAGGTCGTGTATGGGGTGTTCCATACACAGTCCTTCCATGGTTAAGTAGAAAAGGCGTCTCGATTTCTAGTTTCGCTACGGGAACGCAATCAATAGTTTGATCTGATAACTTGCACGGAGATTTCCAACCAAATATTTGATCATCCCTAAAGAGACTACGCTTTACTTCGATGTCCATGCACCTGGTGTCGCGTACGACCGAGACTTCTTGTCAGCTGGCGGTACCAGGAGCAGTCGGTACCCTTGCGTAGAGAAAAGGACAAGAGCCGACCGACTGAATACCATCTGAACCCGCGTTGCCGATTCGTATGCCTTATTCGCGTTATCAGATGCCGAATTATCACGTGAAAAATCATCGCCTCCTGACCATGCTCTGTTTTCGATAGAAACCGCGACTCTTTGGGCAAACCACTTCCATTCTCTGGCTAATTAATTTGGACCATAATCCGAATTGCTAAGTTCTGCTGATGATCTTTTATGGAACATTTACTCGAATTTTATAGGTTTATTCGTTGTAATTTGATCACAATTTTAGTATCCGATGGGGATTCTTCTTCTTACCGGTAGCTGACCTTGGCTTTTGTGTAGTTTCTTTTTGCCGCTCTTCTTTTCGCCTGTTCTGACTTTGAATAATACCTGTATCATACTTGGTTGTATTCGGGTACTGTATTTGGGGGATTTGGTGTATTCATATATGCAAGGTAAACTGTTCTTATTTGCATACGAGCAAGATAGAGTTATACAATTTCTCCGTTGCAATTGAATTCACGAATATGTGCACTTTTGGTTTCCATTTGCTTCTCGTTTACTGCTTGCTTTTGGATTATCACAATCGAACAACAAAATCTCTTTTGGTTCTCTTCATTTATTCATTAATCTCTGGCACCATTGTCAGTAGTTCATCCTTTACAAATTGGTTTATATCAATGATTGTTCGTATTGCAGTATGGGTATATTTGTTTCAGTTTTCTCATCTTTACTCGAATTCCTCAAATCGTTTGTAGATACATTACGTTTCGAATGATCTTAATCAGTCGATTGTGCACTTTCTTACGGATTTTGTTATATAGCTCAATGTGTTGATTCTACTCTGATTGTTATAATTATACCTAGATATAAGTATCCACACTTCTATATTAATATTCTTCTAAAATTGCATTATAGGAGCATTTGTTTAAGTTTCCTCGTCTTGGCTATTATTCCCCAAATCGTCTGTCGATACATTACCTTTCGAATGAAATGATCTAAATCACTCGACTGTGCATATATTTTTTTATACAGCTCAGTGTGTCGTTTCTACTACTTTTTCCATACCTAGATATAAGTAGCCACACTTCTCTAGTAGTACCATATCCTTCTACGTAATGGAGCATTGCAAATGCATATATCGCATGCTACCTTTCGTTTACTGCAGTACTAAGGGAATAGAATGTTCGTTCTGCCAGAGGGCTAGCTTGGGTACCGTTGCTGTGCCTACCAATATCAAGCCAATATCATGCAATAATCCTACGATTATGACCAAATGATTATATGTCATAACTATTAATAATGTTTCGTATATTATCTGCCTAATTGATATTTTTTATGAAAAGTGTAACGTTCTGATTGGAAAGCGCTCGGTCCTGGATGTCCATGTCAATAGTCGAGCCTAATGATATCAGGCAAAGAGCATTGTGATTCACGCAAGCATTGTTAAAGGTAATCTTATAGTATAATACAATTCAATGTAGGTCAATCGTTACACTGGGTTCAAGGCAGTCTAGACATTTCAAATGTATATTTGGTAACATACAACTATCAATGATCAAGGAGGGTTTATATTTAGAGTTGATTTTTCAAGCAAAGACATTTTTACTCAGCATAAACGAGAATCTCTGGTAAAAGGCCTTGCTTGTACTTAAAGAAATAAAAACTGTCTTTATAATTTGATTTACACAGAATAATTTTAGGGAAAAAAAATGTACCCCACTATATATGTTATAGGGAAAAACCGGAAGGATTTCTACGCGCATAGACTATTTTTAGAACGGAAATTGTAATTAACTCTATATGTTAAATGGAACAACAGGTAGGTTTTCTTCACGCATTGTGTCTCTAACGTACAACCGTTGACCATGACTAGACCAACGGACATGATTAGCCTAAAAACTGATAAATATCAATAAACATACGACGATGTCTCTGGATCTATGAGTGATAGTAATATTCAGTCAAACCGTCCTAAACGGAAAGAGAGAGAGAGAGAGAGAGAGAGAGAGAGAGAGAGAGAGAGAGAGAGAGAGAGAGGGATAGAGAGAGAGTCTTTGAAAATGATAATGAAAAAAGAATATTAACCTAGATGAATTGTCAATATATTAAAATATTTGAATTACCTCTTGATGGTTTGTCGTTTTGCTTAGCTTCTATTCCACGATAATTTCCATACGCCAGGACGTGAATGCCTGACAGTTCCAGTTCAGTGTACAAGAGACTAACCTTTTTTGTGGTGCACAACTTTATTCATTAAAACAATATTTCATGTTTAAATCATGAATGTATCTTTTATTGACTTTAAAAATGTGAATAAAAATAGAAACTCGAAAAGAAAACAATCATTTTATCAATTTGCATATGCGATAGTGAACAAGAAAAATTGTAGAACTATATTTTTTAGAGGACACTGGCAAGAATATGAGGAGTTCATTCACGTTCTTATTATACAGCTGCCTGGGGCATATTGTAACTCCATTCAAATTGCAAATATTTGTATTTGTAATTATATATTCAAATATTTATTATTTGTCTCTGTGCATCGATGAAACTAAACCAGTTAATCAGTAATGTGTATAAGTTTTGATCTGGAACTAGAGAAAAACATAATCACCAGTATAAAGATCTCTCTCTCTCTCTCTCTCTCTCTCTCTCTCTCTCTCTCTCTCTCTCTCTCAAAGCGGGCTTCAGGAATTAAAGACATGTACATTGCGCCTGACGACATTCTTAAGTCCCTCTATACAATCTGTACAGGTACATGATTTTGAATGAATAGTAAAATCGCAATTAAACATCTCACAACCAATTAAGCTTACATACTTTTAAAACTCCTAGATATAGATGATTCTATGCGCCAAATATGATGACTGTGGCACACGATGTAATGATGATAATTGTGGCAGACTATGTATCAATGATGATTGTGGCAGCCGATGTATTGATGATGATTGTGGCAGCCGATGTATTGATGATGATTATGGCAGCCGATGTATTGAAGATGATTGTGGCAGACAATGTAGTGATGATGGTTCCAGGAGACGATGTATTGATGATGATTGTGGCAGACGATGTACTGATGATGATTGTGGCAGACGATGTA
>JARLTB010000010.1:6615000-6657500 GCA_030141615.1 Unio pictorum
GTGCTACTGACTTAACCTATTTACCTATTTTTTAGACACTATATACAACTGTGTTCATGGTGCTCTTTTGTTTATCCTAGAATTATATGGAACCATTAGCGCTCCAGACAATAACGCTAACAACATTATTAAAACAACATCACATTCCCCGTAACGATTACGGAAGTAAATACGAAAACAGGCAACGAGACGATATCACAACTATATAAAATTGACAATGAGGCGAAATCACTTGCAGGAACGTCACATTTCAAGGCCAGTATATCGATCTTTTTTCTCTTCAAATTAAAGAACATATTTCGAGAACAACATGTTTAGAACTGAGCATTAATGCGGTATCAGTTAAATTGTAATCACCTGTGAATACACTCATCATTGCTGCTATAACTGGCGTGGATCCTTGATATTTTGCACAGCGTGGATGGGTGACGAAATATTATTTCAGATCATATGCATCAGTAATAATTACAACCAGATGGGTTTGGTATTTCTTTACTTGCATATTTACAGATGAATCAGGACATAGGCAACTGATATGGTCACATTTTTGGTCAACTTCAGGTTTTTCTAGACTATCAAAACTGACCACAATCAACACAACATATAAATGTTATATGATGACACGGGTATGATTCTTTGTCCACTATATACCACATTTCAAATCCAGTCGAAGTACCAATCATCTATTATATTCACAGATATTGGTATACGTAGAACAAAATGGCATATACACGAATATAACGTGCATATGATATCGGATTCGGATGACAATATGTGTTGATTGCAAATTAATAAAAGGGGGAGGGGGCGATATACTCAAAACACTTATTTGCTTTGAACACATAGGTGATATTTTTGGTGTAATTCGCTTGACATTTGCTGCAATGTATCAATCTGTTCTATGTTTTACTTTTTAAAGCTTGGAAATCTTTTCAATAGCAACTTTTGAAATTTCTCGCTGCTTGGTATCTGCACTAATTTGGCAGCTGGAGATAATATAAATGTTCGGTATCATCGAGATCTGTACTTACACCTTTTGCCGTATCAAGTCCCACTTTCATTTCATCAGCTTTGATAGTCTTTTAAAACTTAAAGTTGTCCAAAAATGTGACTATATAGGATTTACCTATGGCCTGAGTCATCTTCACATGTAAAGAAATATACAATGCATCTGCCTGCAAGTTGTACAGATACCTTTTTCGGCAAGTATATGTCTCTAGCCATTTAATAAGAAATAATAAAAAGTGGCGTTGTTGTTTTGGTATTTTATCACTGTTATGCATTTTATTTATTCAATAATATGAATTACATTTTTCTTGAAGCTTTTCTGTAATTCGTTTAACCATTGTGAATAATATGCAGGGGAGGTTTCCAAACAATCTTCCGATCGTTTCCACGGGGTAGTGGGTACATTTAGAACTAGCGCGGGGAATTCTCTATGTCACTGTAAGCGGATATTTCGCATGGCTCACGAGTCAACTACATGAAGAGGGGAAAAAATTAATTGAATAATACAGTTATAAAAATTACTCAAATAAAATATACTTACACGATTTGCATCTTTTTACAATGAAAGTACAAATGTAAAATGGGTTTGACAGTATTGGTACTTTAATAGTACAATACACTGTGTTTTTAATATGAGAAATATTCATTAATACCGATCTTAAATGCATCTAATGCATGAAAAAACATGATTATGTGTAAGGAATTACTGGATGGATACTGGATAACTTACGGAATATATTTGCGTGATTATTTTAGTTATTAATTTTTGTTTCGTTAACTGCAGACATAAAGCAGTGACTTAGACCAGTTCCCTTTAAGGAGAGATGAACACATTATCAGATCGTATAATAATAGCAATGAAAGTAATTTGAAGTAATCGAAACTAATAAACAAATAATTGAGATCGAATCGTGTAAAGCATGTGTATCTGTGTCTAAGAGAGAGAGAGAGAGAGAGAGAGAGAGAGAGACAGAGAGACAGACAGAGAGACAGACAGACAGACAGACAAACAGACATATACCTACCCAAATCGATTTTCATTTGGGAAATATATATTTACTACAAACTTGACAATGTCTTTGTGATCAATTTCTAACCTAACATATAAGAAATTCATCGCTGAGTCCCTGATAGAATGTGGAAATCCGATCAAAAGATCTGGAATTACCTATTGGGGAATAAGTATTTGTGAATATTTCTCAGGCAACGAAAAGATCATCAATTGAGAAACCTGGGAAATTAAGGATGTATATAATGTAGGACGTGCAAGGAAAATGCACTCTAAACGTCCAAAGATTGTATCCACAGCGGGAAACACCTGTGAGAAACTAAGGTACACAGTTTGAATCACTGGGAACTCACGATATCAACTTTCCAATTAATATAGGCAGAAACATTTTCACGAATGAAATTATGTTTGCGTAGCTCTATCTCGCTCACTTTATATGTATGTCTATCTCCATAACGTGAGACACGGGTGCACATGCATCACACAAAACGACTTTAATTATCTTTAAATTATTCGCAAATTACATCTTGAAATTAATTTCAATGCTATTTTATATAATGACTGCATTTTTCGTGTCATTGATTAATAATAGCTGTTTTAAGCCTCTGTTTATATATGCGTTTAACAAAAATGCAAAAAAAGAAACATGAAAATCCCATTGAAAACATTTAGTTTAAGTTTTCGTGTATCCATCAAAGCATTTGTTTCATTGCATCAAGTATTTGTTTTCTCAGCTACTTTTAACATCAACTTTTCTGATAATAATAACGCGTTATATTCATTTAAAGTAGACAAGTCTTCGAAATAATGTCATATGTATAGTTTTATTGTAACGGTTTCTACGTCTTCAAAATAATGTTATATGTAGATTTTCATTGTAATGGTTTGTACGTCGTCTTTGTATATTTTTCAGTTATTTTTTAAACTGTATTATACGTGGTGAACTCACGATTGCCTGTTTATAGAGCATATTACGGAGATTGTTTCGGCAATATCATCGCGGGGTTATTTACAAGAATGGCCGAAAAGTGGCGCCGTTAGCTAAACAATTATCAATGAAGGCCATTGATGTTATTCGTGATAAGGGAATCAGAGCTGTTGGAAATCTTGCCGGAAAGGCATTTTCTGCCGCGAAAGATAAAATAACATTATTGGTGCGAAAGAAACCAACAGCGACGAAATCAGCGGTGATTTCACCAGTGCTGCCATCAACTACAGTGATGCCTGCAAAAATCAGCAAAGCAATAAATAGCTCATTGGAAGAAAAACTAGCGTCGTTGGTTGCTTCGGTGACTCCGTCACAATTGACGGCTTCGCCGGTAACAGATAGCGCTATCATGAACGCGATAGTAGGAAGTGGTTTAAAACGGAAACAAAAACGACGATGATTACAAAGAGTTTCACAATTGAAAACACTAATGTGAATAGTATAATGTTTAAACGACAAGCTGATCCGGCTTTCGATATGGAAGCCCCAGTGCCCAAAAATGATTCCGTCCGTGACTATCAATACTATTCCTATCATGCAATACAACCCGACCTACGATCGCGAATTGAACTTCAAGTCCATGATACCAGTAAATACTTTTTGCCATGTGAAGCATTTATTGAAATCGAGGGAAAACTCGTAACAAATGCTGCAGCTGATACCCCATTCTCGTTAAAATCCTTTAACACTTCATAGCATCGTTGATCATCTACGCTAGGAGCAACTAAATACAACTTATCTCACTTCATCCATCTCATTATTAAATTGAGCAACAATTGCGTCTTGCCGGATCCAGATGGCCCGATTATAATTGCGCGGATAGAGTTTGGTAGCGCTGCATGATGCTTAACTGGTTCTCTTGTTTTAGTCGCTGAAAAATCAATTATATTCATATCTCTATACATAAATTATGGATCTATATTGTGTGAAGTGTAAAACGCGTACTGGCACAAATGATGTGACGACGATCACAACTAGAAATAACAGATCTGCACTTACTGGAAGATGTGCAACATGTGGTATAAAAAAGTTCAGATTTGTTTCTATGAAATCCGGAGATGTTTAAAAAAAACGAGGAGGTGATATCGCAGCCAAGTTAGTAAAACTCCCTGGAACGCCGTGGGCAAAGTATCCAGGAGAAAAGCACCTTCCAGGATATAGCTACTGTGACCCCGGAACACGAGCAGATATCAGACTTGATGATCAAAATCAGCCCCGACCCGGCGAGTATCCGATAAACGCTATTGAAAAGGCGTGTCATGTTCATGATGTTGCTTATAAAAGCAGCAATTTGCAACACAGGCATCTCGCGGATGTGAAATTAATTCATGCGTTAAATGCTATTCCTGATAAATCTTTCAAAGAAAAGTTGGCTTCGTGGTTGGTAAAATCAGCTATAAAAGGCAAATTGATGATGGGCGCTGGTAATTAATAATATGGAATCTATTTATTATTCTCCAAAAGGATACTGGAGGGGTAACGCTGCAATCAATAAACTCGCCAACGCCGCAAAAGTGAAAAAGGCCACTGCGGCTAATTGGTTATCCAAACAGGCTATATGGCAAATTTATCTACCGCGTCCTAAACAAATCAATTTCTCGCATTTTGATGTTACCGGACCCTATGAAGTTCATCAAGCTGATTTATTGTTTTTACCACATGACAACGGTTACAAATACGCGCTAACAAATAGTATTATTATACAAATGAGCCAAGATTTCAGACCTCACCCAGTACTTGTTAATTATGAAGCATCCCGTGATGGTATTGTTAGAAATTGCAGACTAAAGAAACCGGTTGGACAGGTAAATAATAGAGGGTATTTAATGTTTGGTGCCGGGAAGAAGAAATATCTCTGTCACAGAATAGTATATGAATGTCACAACGGATTGATCAAAGATGAATCTGTTATTGATCATATCAATAATAACAAGGCCGATAATTCTCTTTCGAATCTCCAAGCTATTTCACAGAGTCAGAATATATCAAAAAGGGCAGAAATTGGTACTTTTAAATCAGTTGGAAAGAGACCCGTAAAATCATTTGATACATCAAATAACGAGGAGAAAATATTTCATTCAATGAATGAAGCCAGTAGATATTTCGATATTTGTAGGTCTTCAATACGATTTGTTGCAGAAGGAATTCAAAAATCGGCTCTGTCAAAGAAAAATGGCCATAAAATAAAATTCGTATACATCTGAAACGATTCAAGGGAGGTATGCTTCGGACTCTTGGGCTTGCATGGATGCGATGGCACCCAAGGAGTTCCAAGATGCGTGTTGTGCTGTCCTTAATTAAGTTAATTAAGTTAATAAAGTAACCTCTGGGTCTCTCTGACGTCATAGGGCGCCAGCGAGATTGCCAAATAAGTGTTACGTTTTTAAATTAAAGATAAAATGATTATATAAATAATAATTTAAAATTTGAAGAATCGAGGAATAGTATTATCTGAAGATCTCGACTGCAACAGGATTACCTCGGAATATGAAGACATTGAGTATCAGTCTAGTAAGGGTCGTTATGTTTTACCTAAGATGTACAGGCTCGTGAAAGGAATTCAAAAGTCCATCAACGCTTGTTTGTACGGTAACGACATTAATGCATTTATAAATGCTTAGATAAAAAAGAATTGGGATATAAAGAATTTAAAAAGGAATTGATGAGTATGATGAAACTGGTACGACTAAAAAAGTTACTGCTAGCGGATATTCGATTGGAAATCGTTTGGAATTCAACGCAACCGTGACATGTCCTGGAAATATTTTCAGTGATATGTCGCGGCTGGAAGTACTTATGGGTGGAAAGCGAGCCGGAAACAACTCCGTTGAAATAATTAATGAAGCAGCTGATATCTGTAGACGATTATTTTCCGGCGGTATCATGGGCATTGATGTATATCGAGAACTAATTGCTGAATTAGTCGAAAATCACAGAGACGTCCATGGTTATGATGAAAATCCTATGGAGTTTAGCAATTGAAATTCCTGGAAACGCTAGCGTTTCATAATTGAAAACACTAGTGTTTTTATAACAAGATGATCGTGCACTACAACCATGATAAACCCGTAAGCGTCTACGTGGTGAACTCACGATTGCCTGTTTATAGAGCATATTACGGAGATTGTTTCGGCAATATCATCGCGGGGTTATTTACAAGAATGGCCGAAAAGTGGCGCCGTTAGCTAAACAATTATCAATGAAGGCCATTGATGTTATTCGTGATAAGGGAATCAGAGCTGTTGGAAATCTTGCCGGAAAGGCATTTTCTGCCGCGAAAGATAAAATAACATTATTGGTGCGAAAGAAACCAACAGCGACGAAATCAGCGGTGATTTCACCAGTGCTGCCATCAACTACAGTGATGCCTGCAAAAATCAGCAAAGCAATAAATAGCTCATTGGAAGAAAAACTAGCGTCGTTGGTTGCTTCGGTGACTCCGTCACAATTGACGGCTTCGCCGGTAACAGATAGCGCTATCATGAACGCGATAGTAGGAAGTGGTTTAAAACGGAAACAAAAACGACGATGATTACAAAGAGTTTCACAATTGAAAACACTAATGTGAATAGTATAATGTTTAAACGACAAGCTGATCCGGCTTTCGATATGGAAGCCCCAGTGCCCAAAAATGATTCCGTCCGTGACTATCAATACTATTCCTATCATGCAATACAACCCGACCTACGATCGCGAATTGAACTTCAAGTCCATGATACCAGTAAATACTTTTTGCCATGTGAAGCATTTATTGAAATCGAGGGAAAACTCGTAACAAATGCTGCAGCTGATACCCCATATGCAGATGGCCCAAATATCCGAGTTGGTTTTTTTAATAATGGCATAATGGCGTTATTTGAAAGTGCAAGATATCTCATTGATGGAAAAGAAATTGAATCAATAGACCGTTAAGTTGATGTTGCAACAACAATAATCGGACTAGCAAGATATTCTGATGATTATGCAAGATCGGCTGGTCCGTCTATGTTGTTTGCAAAAGATACTACTGATAACGCTGACCATCTTCAATACATTGAAGTGTTAACAGCACAAGATACTGCAGAAGCAAATCAACAAGAAGCAGCTAATCCAGAACGTCGAGCTAGACCCGGAACTGCGTTTGATATTCTCGGAGGCGTTAACAATAATTACAATTTAGGATTTGCGGCACGAAAAGGAGTATTGCAAGGACAGCAACGATATTTTTCATGTGCGATTCCACTCCATCACATATTTGGATTCTGCAGAAATGTCAGAAAAGTTATTTATGGAGCCAAACACACAAATGCGTTAGTGCGAAGGGGTGATGACAACGATGCAATTTGGCGTACTGGTGCCGCTGATGGTAAAGTTGTTTTAACTAAATTAGCATTGTGGATGCCAGTAATGACCCCATCAATCGCCACAGAAGAGCGACTACTCTCATTTATGGACGCAGGCGGCAAATCATTGCTAAGTTGGCTAACAACAACAACTGATGCCAAAGAGGATAATGTTAATGGTACATTTACATGGCATTTGGCATCAGGCGTTTCAGCTCCACGTCATATATTTATAGCGCTGCAGAATCGGAATCGATTACACTCCCAAGAACACAGTCATATGATATTTGATCGATTATGGGTAAGTGAGGTTTCACTGAGAATAAATGGACAACAAGAACCGTCTTGATTTTAAAAACCTATATCCGATTTATTACTTTTCGCTGGAACATCTTGATTTAACAAGGCAATCCGTCGTTGATATACATTTTCGAGCTCGTATAACCCCTCCTGCTGGTATTAATGTCCCTAATTTTAGAGCGGTTGATGTCATTCTCAGCGACAAATCAATGCTACTTGAAGGTGTTGGTGGACGAATGAGAATCGTTGATGCACCAGTGGAAAATATGTAAACGATTCACAATTAGATCAATTGAAAGCATAAATGTGTTTTACAATAAAATGCTATATAGTGTTGTTAGTGTCAAGCTGACTGATGGTCAGGTCAAGAAATTAAAATCAAAATCCGCTAAAGAATGTGGAACCACAATAACGTTAAAACCAGCCCAGATGTCCGGCGGTGCACATAAAATATCATTGACGGATCGTCAACTAAAACATTTCAATGATGTGCTAAAGAAACAGCGAGGGGTTTTTATGAGAGATCAGTTGCCGAGAAAACCTAAACGCGTTGAAACCGGTATCATCAATCTTGATAACAGCAGCGGATTGGGAACTCACTGGGTTGCATACGCGATTGATCCACGTGGGATTGTCTATTTCGATTCATATGGGCTAGCCCCACCGAGCGAGTTTATGCGGTATATAAATTCTTCGATGAAACTCAAAGAGTTTCCGATTTTTTATTTCACGCTGCCAACACAACAATTAAATGATCCGCCAATATGCGGCCGTGAAGTATTAAATGTCCTCGCGGAGATTTCATCGTCACAGAAACCACCTCATCTGTTTGTAAATGAATACACGAGTGGGAAATTACAAGGTAATTTTAGAGAATCAATAAATTGAAAACACGAGCTGCGCTAACAATAATGATTGATATTTGGGGACGATCTCTGTCAATGTCGAAACCCACCGCGGAAACATCTGCGGGTTCTATCAAGGATGTAAAAAGAAATAATTGAAGATGAAATCGCTGAGACGTTAAATTTACCAAGTGTTGACCCGAACGAAATAGTTGTATTTCAAGATCGCCAGGGTAAATTGAAAACCAGTAATATATCCGCGGATGACATTTTGATACGGCAGCGCAACGCCGCTGAAAACTCTATTGCGCTGTATTCCAGCGACGGGCGACTTAAACCAGGCGCACGTGTGTCTACGATCACCGACGCGATTGCAGCCCACGGCCGTGATCTGGATGAGTATATACGAGGTTATAATTCTTTTCGCAAAAATGTCGTACATAAATTCTTCGGAACCCCGCTTGTGGTTGGCATGACTCTCGCTGAAATTAAAAACTTTCTATCTTTATTCTTTTTTAACAAGGAGGCGGGGATGATGATGAATGAAAATGAAATCAAGGCAAATTATCTCGATATTTACACGGATATATCTAAACTAAAAGAAAATTTTGAAAAGGTACAAAAACCCACTAACGACGTCGTTGGTAAGTTTTCTGGAACCCCGCTTGTGGCAGGCATGACTCTCGCTGAAATTAGCGAGTTTATTGGCCTACGTCGCTAATAGTTTCTTTGGTGTCCCGGTTACATCTATGATGACTCTCAAAGATATTAATATGTTTAAGGTGAGACAAACAACACTTAATACCATCGTGGATAAATTTTTGGGGAGAACACCTGTGTCTAAAACCACATCTCTGACAGGCTCAACCCTCGCTGAAGTTAAAAAGCTATTGACGAACAAAAGCTCACCAGCAAAATTGTTAATAAGATTTTTGGAAAGTATGGCCCCGAAGATATCACGACAAAGTTTTATCACATCGACCTGCATCTTAAAGACCAAGCACAGCTTAAAATCAGAGACCTTCTGATTTCATTCTTTTCTAACAGGGAGCCGAGGAGGGTAATAGATCCTACCAGAATCACGGTAAATTATCTCGATATTTACGACGATATTCTTAAACTAAAAGGTCTCGATGAATTTAAAACCCTTATGATTTCATTCTTTTTTAACAAGGAGGCGGTGAGGATGAAAAATACTACCGAAATCAAGACAAGTTATCTCGATATTTACAATGATATTCTTAAACTAAAAGAAAATTTTGTAAAGGTACAAAAACCCACTAACAACGTCGTCGATAAGTGTTTTGGTGTCCCGGCTACATCTACGATGACTCTCAAAGATATTTACAATGATATTCTTAAACTAAAAGACAATTTTGAAAAGATAAAGATTCCGCATCCACGCATAAGCATTAAAAATGTCGTGTATACGGTCGATCATGGAACCATGGATTGGATAAGAGACGTTTATACTACATTGTCCACCGGTCTCTGGAAGAGGGGCGAGGCGGGGGGCGATGGTCGAAGGTATCTACAGGCTAACGTGGATCTCTATCGATCAATTTAATATGATCGCGGGCGGTAAAACCTACTCTGGTGGCACCGCGATGTTAATTATCAGGAGTAACGGTCAACACTTTAATGTCGTCGCGGTTGATAGCTCCACCGTTAGATCAAAAATAACTTGGTTTTTAGAACTTGTAGATGATTTTTCAGGCTGAAGCCACCATACCTACGACATCCCAACCCAACTACCCACATGGCCTGCCCTGGACCCCTTAACGGTGGCGAATAATTGAAAACACTTGCGGGTTTAAAATAGTAATGACATCGATGAAATCAATTGAACCGATAATAGTCCCAGAGGTATCACAATCGCATCGATATCGATATGATACCGTGAAAGAATTTTCCGCGAACTTGAAATCACTTTCTGAGCGTTATCGTGAAAAAATGAAAAAATACCGACGCAGCGTAGCAATCATCAACATCACCGTGTACTCGGTGTCCGGTGGGATGGCCAGCGCCGGGATTATTTTGTCGACGGTGACCATGATGGCTCCGATTGCAGTTCCAATTGCTATCTCCGCGGCAACAACAATTGCGGCAGTCGCCACCGCGATAACTAAAAAGTTATCATCGTGTTCTCAGAAAAAACTCAGCGATTATACAGCTCGGTACAGGGTGGTATTTGACGAGTACTCGAAATTATCCGAGTTGATCTCGCTGTCGATAGATAATTCGTTCATATCCGATGTTAAATTTTCCGCGATGACCCAGTTGTATAACTCCGCGATTTTGAAATTGGAAATTGAAGACAGCGTTAACAATAATGTCACTCGAACTGCTTCAACGAATCGCGGAGAATACCACTCCGATACGAACAAGCATGATATCATTAACATCAACAACCCCACAATTTAGTGTGAACTTCCCTTCTCCGATTCCAGTGCGCGAGATCGCGCTGGCAAAATTACGAGTATATCATAGCTGGCCTAATATCAGATCGGTTGCATTTGGCGGTCAGCAACCGAATAACGCACTGGTGTTCTCGTATAAGAATAAACCCGATGGTACTCCAGCGTGGGAAACTGTTTCGCTACCAACTGGGTCGTAGCAAATTGAGCAAATCGATGCTGAAATTCAGCGTAGAATAAAATCAATCACGGGAAAAGAATCAAAAATAGCTATTAAACTTCATGAACCGACGCTCTCGTCGTCGATCGAAATAAGCACAGATGGATACATTGTATATATCTATAACAGCTCATTAAGAACGGTGTTAGGATGGCCTGAAAAACCGCCGGAAAAATCCACCATCGACTTAACCACAGACGTACAATCATATCATGAAATCAATCCCATATATCGAGATAATTTATCTGATATAAGAAAAGTAAAAATCGCCGATAGATTTATATTTACCAACAAAAACAAGTTGCAATGGGATTTTATTATTAAAAGAACGGCTGACTTATCTGTTACTATTTCATTTACGCTAACTGACATCACTGGTTATTTTAATGAAATTAATAAATTACGAGTATATCATAGCTGGCCTAATATCAGATCGGTTGCATTTGGCGGTCAGCAACCGAATAACGCACTGGTGTTCTCGTATAAGAATAAACCCGATGGTACTCCAGCGTGGGAAACTGTTTCGCTACCAACTGGGTCGTAGCAAATTGAGCAAATCGATGCTGAAATTCAGCGTAGAATAAAATCAATCACGGGAAAAGAATCAAAAATAGCTATTAAACTTCATGAACCGACGCTCTCGTCGTCGATCGAAATAAGCACAGATGGATACATTGTATATATCTATAACAGCTCATTAAGAACGGTGTTAGGATGGCCTGAAAAACCGCCGGAAAAATCCACCATCGACTTAACCACAGACGTACAATCATATCATGAAATCAATCCCATATATCGAGATAATTTATCTGATATAAGAAAAGTAACAAAAACAAGTTGCAATGGGATTTTATTATTAAAAGAACGGCTGACTTATCTGTTACTATTTCATTTACGCTAACTGACATCACTGGTTATTTTAATGAAATTAATAAATTACATGAAACACAACTAGAACAACTACGGCAAACAAAATCGCGAAAACACGATGAAATATTAAATCAGCTTGTATCTGACATGGAATATATCAATATACTAATTATTCAAACAATAACCAATGACAACAGCGACAGTAAACAACAATTCCTAACCGGTTACAATATCACAGAAGCCGATCTGCGTAATTTCAAGTTTCCCGGATACAACGCGGAGGAACTAAAACAATCTGCTAGGAATGTTATTAAGGTATTACAAGTACAAGATTAAACTATCCTCAAGTATAATAACGACACAGATGGCGGTGGTAGGCATATTGCACCGCGCAATGTAAATATTTCAGCAGTGAGTGCGCTCAATTTAACATGTGATGCTATCGAAGGAAGCTATCAAATAAATCTCGAGCAATCAAATCAGGCTCAGCAGGGATATATTCTTTATTCGTTTGCACCAACGGCTCCTCCAGGATTCCTAATTATTGAAAACCCAATTAATCCTGTCTACATGCGATGCCATAATAATTCATTAACGAGAATTAATTTCCGACTCACTGACCAATCAAATAATTTGATTGATCTACAAGATGAGGTGTTAGCGATTAGTTTGTTTGTAAAGTCCTAAGGACTTGATCAAATATTTGGTTGAAATCGTAAAACCCATAGCAGCGGGGGGGGGGGGGGGCGATGACATCGCGACAAGACCGTTTTTTGACTAAACGATGAAAACAGTCTTGGAGTATGATTTGCCAAAAACTTATGTTTCGAGCAAGTAATCCTTTTTTTTTGGTTGAAAAAGAAGGATTCGAATTAATTCTCTCGAGATGTTTGTTAGATTTAGAGCAAGTGATGTCTCGGGCAAATGTAGGATTCCCCCCCCCCGCTGCTAAGTTCAATTTCAGATAGAGATTTTAAGTGATTCGAGATGTACTTCACTTTTCGTTAACCTAATCTGGCGCTTAGATTTACGTAAGTACTCTCGTCCAATTGTTTTATAAATATGTATTGTCAGGAACCATATGTGTGTGTGAATGTAAAGCTTGCAATAAAATCCGACTAACACAAACACAATCAATTACAGGTTCATAACCTGTATCATTCTGTCTATACTACTTATTCCATTTCAAGCCGAGTCGATCTACCAATCACAATAGTATACTGACATATTTGGTATATTTTATTACTGTCAATATCAACGCCGTTATAAATAAGTTGAGAACGATATTATTTGTGAATCCAGTTGCAACCTTAGATCAGGGAGAACCTATCACTAAGTACTTGAGTTCCTCCATAATTAACGACCAAGTTCTCCAAGCAACCTCACCTGAAGAAATTGTACTCCGTAACTATGTCTTTATGATGGATATTGTAGTAGAACTGGAGCAATTTAGATTTATGTTTCTAGACATGTCTTTTCTGGTGGGTGCAAGAAATTTCTTTTCTCAGGTATCATCTCTAATCGTATCTTTAAATCATCTAAGTATATTATGAAATAATTCATCACAAGTTCAGTCAAGCTTGTATAATGTGACAAACTGTCTTCGTGTTATATGGACGGTATTGCTTTCAAACGAAAGACATGTGGGAAACTAATTGATTTGGAGGATATATGATCAGGTTACAGGCAGTGTTGTTATTGTTTTAGGCTTTAACGGCTATACATGGCGGCCAGTATTAATGGTGGAGGAAGAGCCTGGGAAAACCACGGGAAAAGACCACCGACCAACGAGAAGCTACTGGTAAGCTTTCTGACTTACCAACAATGGCCGAACATGAGACTCGAACCAACGCAGAGGTGAGATATCAGTGATCCGTAACGGAAAGCGCTTTAGACCACTCGGATACTCGGGGCCCCGGTTACTGGTATAGAGTGTTGTAAACAACGTCATGTTTAGCAACCAATGTGTACGGATAATAGATACTGTTAAATAAATCCTCACATCCATATTTCAAGGTAAAGTCCATCACATTATGACACGTATCTCTCTGGTTCATAATTCTCTCTTGGGTTTAACGCAGTTTTAACTGCAGACAATATGAAGTACGTGGCTGTCAGTAAAAGTAGTGGACGAAGTCTCAATGAATACCCTGGTAAGAACCATGTGACAAGGGGAGCAACTGTTAGTTTTATCATACACTCACATTGGCCAAGCCAGAGACTCGAATCAAAGATGACAGATATGAGATAACAATGGTAAGTAAAGGCGAGCACTTTATACCTCTCGTTAACTCGTGGTCCCGCTTTGTAAGATTCAAATATTTGTACTTTTGCAACATCGTGTTTAAGAAGAACAAATGTGGTGTAACAATATCATGAATAAAGTAGTTTCATACTGGTAATAAGCCGGGTTAAGATACTTAGAAACATTATTATTATTATTATTTTGATTGTTGATGATGTTGTTATTATAACAATAATAATAATAATAATAATAATAATAATAATAATAATAAAAATTGTAATAATAATAATAATGAAACCAATAACATTAACAATGAACTTAGAACAGTATTAATTGCACCATTGGGAAATCAAGTAATCAGATTACTCTAAATTTCCAGTTCGAGGAATCATCATATTTATTTCAGGGTCAACGTAATCATTAGGTCTGAGCAATTTTTTTTCAGTCCTGTTTCTGAATTTGATTCCTCCCTTGTCAGGGTATTGCTTTGATGTAGCTCCATATATTTCTGATTGTTCGATAATAAGTCCATTCAAAATGTACATCAGGAATTTTGTTCATAATGTCTGAATGCGAATCTGCGCATTGGACTGAATTAACTTGAATCAGTAATATTTTACAAGTAAATCAGGGTGTATGCATGGCGTTTTTTTATCAAACGTTTGACAAACAACAACATTGGTGTTTTAACTTAATAGATTAGTGATATTGGGTCTCTACATACTTTAAATTGGACACAACACCCTTTGCTACGTTTTTGTCATGAACTGACATACACAACTCTATATCTATTTGAAGAATTCCTAAACTATCACTAAATCATTTTTATATCTAGCGGCCAGCATACCCCGCCTTACCCCACCCCCATTTCTCTAATTAGAAACGTATAATTACACAGTGCAACACAGCATTAAGAAGTGGAAGTGGGTGGGAGATCTGGAATTTAACGTAGATTAAAACTTTTTCAGTTATGTAGCTAAGATGTTTGCATTGTCTCAGTTTTTAGTGATTTGTAATATCTGGCCATAATGCGCAGACACGTAGCATCAAATCCCACCCAAGCACATTATCCTGACACCAGGCAGACTGTTCCTAACCTTTAAGAACAGCCACCTCCACCTGGAACAACAATGGTTACTTTTGCATTAGCCAGGTTTAAAATATTCAAAGCAATCTCTGTGTATATTGTAGTAAATCGACAGTAAACATGTAAATCCACAAACGTTGTACAGAGAGGAAATATAAAAAAATAAGAAACACGTTAAACGTTTTCATCGCTTGGAACTGATCATGTATATCTGTGCACGTGTGTAGTCATATATATTACAAAAATGATATTCGATTTTAATACGTTTCACTCCTTCAAATGGTCAATCAGCCAATCAATAGAATCGGGCAGATACTTACACAAGGATTACACGATAATATTTTAAATATCGTTTCATCTTTATTTATTACATTTAAAAATTATTATTATTAAAATCATTAATAGTATCAGTATTAGTGATCAACGTTTTGTATTATTGATCAAGGCATGTTTTAAGACATCGTTCCTTGATGCATTGAAACAAAACGAATCTAAATCATCTACGTTAGATTATGTTGGATCCATCCAAGAAGCAATAAATGAAACCTAAAATTTATGTTGCATCAATTGCATTTAAAATGATATCATAGTGTGCATATGATAATTGGCTGCATTATTATTAAATAATTGAGTTATCCAAAACAAAGATGTGTATCTCACATTGTATTCTAAACATATGCAAGTCATAGCAAAACTGGCAAAAACGTTTTATCTCTGTTGTTAATCCAACCATAATCGGTAGCGGAAATTATTTTCTAATACAATGTTTGATCCATGGGGTAAAATCAATCTCCGAAGACAGAGGGAATTCCCCCATCTACTTAAAATGTCGGTTGTTTTAAGACTTGGTAACTGTCAATACGAGGTATTTAATACAAAAAATAAGAAAGTGTATGCACGCGTATGGATAAACGTTTGTTAGATAAATACACCACCATTACCTTAATCTATTTGTAAATCACTTATTATTCGTAGATAATACAAGAAATATATTGCATCACTTTTCACAATGCCGTTGTAGTTTTGTTTAGTAAATGACTTGACTATGTCAGACAGAAAATAAGCATGACAAGGGACATACAACTTCTAAAAAGTGAACGTAAACATTTTAATTTAGTGAGAAACGACAATTACTGGATGTACACATTAACCCTTGAGCTCTGTATATTCTTCTGGATTCCACAAAGTACTTGTAATATCTCTCTCTCTCTCTCTCTCTCTCTCTCTCTCTCTCTCTCTCTCTCTCTCTCTCTCTCTCTCTCTCTCAATACTTGATTAGGCATGGCTCCATGATATCCGTGATATACTTTGTAAGGGTGATGGAGAAGTCTTAATCTTATTCTTTTTTCTGAATATGGCTTAATCTCAGTCATTGGTTAAACTTAATTTGCTCTATTTGCAAGAAAGAGAAAAGGATTCCAACGAACTCTCTAAATCATCTAGTTCAGTTTCAAAATGTGATGGAAGTGTTAATAAGACATTCAATGAAAATTAAAATCTACAAATGTGTTACGAGTCCATGCTTTTAAAGCAAGTAAAATATTGAAAAGCTACAAGCTTTGTAAAGTTTACGAAACAAGTTGTTTCCATAGAATACAAATTGTAAATAATGAACGTGTTTTGGTATTGCGAATTCAATCTCAAAATAATCATATAATTACAGACATAATTCCTAAACATTTAAGTTCTGAACAGACCTTAGTAGAAATACAAATCAAGTCAAACGCTGAAAGTTCTGATCTGCTTGCGATGGCTATTACATTATTGATGTGCCAACGGTCGTATTTTGAAATTCAGTAATGTAATTGCAGTTTTGAATTCACTATAAATCGTAGTGAATCTCTCCCCAATAATGTTATTTGTTATAAACAATCTGTATTTCCAGAGTATATTCATTTGAATTAAATAATTTATAGTAATACGTTTGATCCAAAACAAAATTGATTATGCTAGATCTTAAATCAAGAATGAATATATTTGCCAGATTACATCGTCTTCCTAACTGACCTCTGGTTAACAATAATGTTTTCTAAAAGAAATAACTAATTCAAAATAACATTCTTGAACGTTCATAACGTTTCCACTAAAATAATGTTAGTTATAAATAAAAGTATGTTCCTAACATTATAATATCAAATGTATTGTAAAGAACATATTTACGCGGCAAATCATAACGAATTTCTGAAGTTTAACAAAGGTAAAATAAACATGTTCTCTAAAAGACCAAATTCGCGTAGGAAATGAACTTACTTTCAGGACAAGGTCAGGTCCAACATAAAATAACATAACATAGCAAAACATAACATAACACAATATATGATACCATAATATAATATAAAATAATATAATATAATATAATATAATATAATATAATATAATATAATATAATATAATATAATATAATATGATATGATATGATATGATATGATATGATATGATATGATATGATATGATATGATATGATATGATATGATATGATATAATATAATATAATATAATATAATATAATATAATATAATATAATATAATATAATATAATATAATATAATATAATATAATATAATATAATATAATATAATATAATATAATATAATATAATATAATATAATATAATATAATATAATATAATATAATATAATATAATATAATATAATATAATATAATATAATATAATCTAATCTAATCTAATCTAATCCAATCCTATCCAATATAATATAATATAATATAATATAATATAATATAATATAATATAATATAATATAATATAATATAATATAATATAATATAATATAATATAATATAATATAATATAATATAATATAATATAATATAATATAATATAATATAATATAATATAATATAACATAACATAACATAACATAATATAATATAATATAATATAATATAATATAATATAATATAATATAATATAATATAATATAATATAATATAATCTATTGTAATATAACATAATACAATATACTATAAAATACTATAAAATACTATAATATAATATAATATAATACAATAAAATACAATGTGATGTGATGTGGTGTGGTGTGGTGTGGTGTGGTGTGGTGTGGTGTGATGTGATGTGATGTGATGTGATGTGATGTGATGTGATATGATATGATATGATATGATATGATATGATATGATATGATATGATATGATATGATATAATATAATATAATATAATATAATATAATATAATATAATATAATATAATATAATATAATATAATATAATATAATATAATATAATATAATATAATATAATATAATATAATATAATATAATATAAATTTCGCAATAAGCCCAAACTACACGCCATCATTTGACATTACAAACAGTATGAGAAATAATGTTATGATTTTAAATTCAACATTTATCCTTCACTTCCTTATTTGCAGATGGGGCTAGGTATATGTTACTTCT
Organism: Unio pictorum; assembly: GCA_030141615.1. Classification (NCBI taxonomy): domain Eukaryota; kingdom Metazoa; phylum Mollusca; class Bivalvia; order Unionida; family Unionidae; genus Unio; species Unio pictorum. The sequence goes on from JARLTB010000010.1 coordinate 6,633,749, forward strand.
AGAGAGAAGCGGTTTTCAATGAGAACTACTTTTTCAAGACTATCGACGCTGAACAAATGAAAGCGGGCTATGATATTGAAAACGATGTAGCTATCTATCTGAATGGCAGCCAAATTGCAACACTTATCATTTCACAGGAGACTAGCTGCATCGGTCCATAAAATATATGCAAACATTCAAAACAGTATATTATGTTTCCGTTGCAAGTTGTGTAGCATTTGGTAAAAGGCGCATTGCTGTGTTTTGAACAGTTAAACAATTCAATGACTACTAATCGTATCGTCTATCATAGTTATTTTAAATATCAAAATACCATCTTTTTTATAACGTAAGAAATGTTCTTTATCACATCAACTGCAGAGAGGGTTAACAGGCCTTTTTGCTGGACCGTAATGTTTTGAAAAGAAGCAAAAAGCTTCACGTGACAATTAAATATACAAGGTCAATAATGCCAAACCAAAGCCTCTAAATAACCGATAGTTTCTCTTATTGGTTTAGTTTATTTTGTTACTTTATTATGTCATTTTTCTGATGGTGATCAATTAGCTGATTATGCCGCTAATGATTCAAATTATTCTTCTGATACTTTACCATAACATCAACATTTGTATGAATTGATTATCGTAAGATGATCTTTAGAATTCATCATAATAAGAGTGGTATTAGTACGAATGATCAATATATATATTACGGAATTAAAATTCAAATTACTAATTCAGCTTTATGCTGAAAAACTTATTTGCGATTTTGAATTGTTACAGCAAAGAATATTTGAAGGTGGATATACACTACTTTCAGAGTATTGATTAATTTTGAGTATTTGTTTCTTTCTTTAATTTGTCAGATTTATTTTTAAAATTTTTTAATCAAGTGAAATTTCTCAGAAAAATATGAAATATTGTTATAATACAAAAATTTGCTTAGAAAACTGATTTTATTCCATTCGTCAGTAAAATCTCAATCGATATTTGCAAGGTCAATCAAAGGATCGAATCTTTGATTGATTTCGAAAGTCAGCAAATATTGGATTTAGGAAACATAATGTCAGATTGTGTGATAAGATAATTGATCGAAAGACATCGAAATCAATTTGTGAAACGCTTATAGTTTACCCTTCAAAAATCATAAAATCTTACTAATTGTCATTATTTGTTGTTATATTTACCCAACATATTAACGAAAGATCAGCATAGAAAACAAATTCTGACACACACACGCACACACACACACACATATATTATATATATATATATATATATATATATATATATATATATATATATATATATATATATATATATATATATATGTGTGTGTGTGTGTGTGTGTGTGTGTGTGTGTGTTATTATACCAATTGTTCGATGATATTTTTTTCTGAGTACCATTTATCGCATCATTTTGTTTTGATAATCTGAAAAATTATTCGTAATATACCAATCAATATGAAGAATTAGTTCAAGGGATCTTGTGCAGTCAAGATACAGGCTGGTACTTATAGTGTAAATGTATATAGAACATATCCTTGCTTAACCTGAGTAGATTCGTTTAGATCTACTTGATAGCTACTATCGACATCACATACAAGACTGACAGCAGTTGTTCATGTTATATGTAAAATTCCTCACGAAATATGACGACCTTCAGCGTGCGGATCATTGTTATGTTTGTGAACACGTGCTGGTGGTTCTAGTTTTCTGCATGACACAACGATTTGTGTAGATTTAATAGTAACAGTATTGTTAATTTGTAGGTGAGAAATCATAGTCCTTTAAATGTTTGTAATTTTGTCTCGTATATTTTACAATGATCAAGAAAAAGCTGTTTAAATCTTACTGAGTTTCGACTTTACCCATTATGTATATTGATGCTATTTCGGTTGATAGTACTTTATTAAATTATAATCCAATTTGCAAGCTCACGATCGTATATAAGCTGATTTAAATGTTGCATTGTTTAAAAAATCTGTTGTTTGACATCGTTATTATAATATTGTATGATAGTGGCAGATACATTTTTCAGATTACCATGTTCGCGTGCGTATTCAGGTTTAATGTCGTCAGGAATAGCGTTGATACCTTGTTCATTGATGTATGAAATAAGTTATTTTATCTAAATATTGACATATATAATTTAGCAGGTTTTGTACCATCACATATAGTACAACGAAGTTTGCCAGGAGGTAGGGAAGGATCTGAAATTGGTTTTCTTATATCACACTATGGATATCTATTTCGATATTCGGGATGTTTTAGAAATGTTTTTCATCTGTATTAAATTCATATCGTTTTGCTTCTGATTGTCCTTTGTATTGGAGAAAGTTTCAAGGCATGTTAAAACACTAATGCGGTTGATAATGTTTGTTCGTGGACTGTTAGAGCTACTTTTGATTTTTTTTCCTGTAATAGATTTCATTCTGCTTTGAAATTCCTCGTTGATTTGGTCGATTTGACAACTGCCCGTTGGAATAGAAAAACTGCGAATTGGGGATTCCATCGGTATTATAATTGTTATCGTCTAATACGGAGACCACTTCCTTCTATCAGACTTGAATTTATATTTTTTCCTGCTTTACCAGCCAACTATGCTAGTTTCTCAATTACAGCCTGATTTATTAGTTTACTAACATTTAGAGGCATTACTTCAGAGCTAGGCAATTTTACTGGTGGCCGTGGTTGAGGATTTCGTCGTTGTAATCGTTCGAGTCTATATTTGATTGCTGAAAATCCTTTACCGACACTATTAATATTAAGAATGGCACCAACAGCTTTCATTACTAACTGGTTTGCAATTGTTGTTTTTTTCATAGTATTCATGTGCTGCAACGTCCAATGCATCCGTTTCCATGAGTTTAATACCTCGAGTCATAAATTTATCCTTGAGATTAACTAGTTCGGGAAGTTCATGTGTAGGTTTTTGAGGAGATTGTGGATTTAATTGGGTTATAGGAAGAGAAATTGTCGAAAGATAAATATTTTTCCGTTTTGCTCTTATTTGATCTACTTTTGCACACAATATTTCAAAATCTTGATCATTCGTACTAATACCACTCTTATTATGATGAATTCTAAAGATCATCTTACGATAATCAATTCATACAAATGTTGATGTTATGGTAAAGTATCAGAAGAATAATTTGAATCATTAGCGGCATAATCAGCTAATTGATCACCATCAGAAAAATGACATAATAAAGTAACAAAATAAACTAAACCAATAAGAGAAACTATCGGTTATTTAGAGGCTTTGGTTTGGCATTATTGACCTTGTATATTTAATTGTCACGTGAAGCTTTTTGCTTCTTTTCAAAACATTACGGTCCAGCAAAAAGGCCTGTTAACCCTCTCTGCAGTTGATGTGATAAAGAACATTTCTTACGTTATAAAAAAGATGGTATTTTGATATTTAAAATAACTATGATAGACGATACGATTAGTAGTCATTGAATTGTTTAACTGTTCAAAACACAGCAATGCGCCTTTTACCAAATGCTACACAACTTGCAACGGAAACATAATATACTGTTTTGAATGTTTGCATATATTTTATGGACCGATGCAGCTAGTCTCCTGTGAAATGATAAGTGTTGCAATTTGGCTGCCATTCAGATAGATAGCTACATCGTTTTCAATATCATAGCCCGCTTTCATTTGTTCAGCGTCGATAGTCTTGAAAAAGTAGTTCTCATTGAAAACCGCTTCTCTCTAGAAGTAACATATACCTAGCCCCATCTGCAAATAAGGAAGTGAAGGATAAATGTTGAATTTAAAATCATAACATTATTTCTCATACTGTTTGTAATGTCAAATGATGGCGTGTAGTTTGGGCTTATTGCGAAATTTATATTATATTATATTATATTATATTATATTATATTATATTATATTATATTATATTATATTATATTATATTATATTATATTATATTATATTATATTATATTATATTATATTATATTATATTATATTATATCATATCATATCATATCATATCATATCATATCATATCATATCATATCATATCATATCATATCATATCACATCACATCACATCACATCACATCACATCACATCACACCACACCACACCACACCACACCACACCACACCACATCACATCACATTGTATTTTATTGTATTATATTATATTATATTATAGTATTTTATAGTATTTTATAGTATATTGTATTATGTTATATTACAATAGATTATATTATATTATATTATATTATATTATATTATATTATATTATATTATATTATATTATATTATATTATATTATATTATATTATATTATGTTATGTTATATTATATTATATTATATTATATTATATTATATTATATTATATTATATTATATTATATTATATTATATTATATTATATTATATTATATTATATTATATTATATTATATTATATTATATTATATTATATTATATTATATTGGATAGGATTGGATTAGATTAGATTAGATTAGATTATATTATATTATATTATATTATATTATATTATATTATATTATATTATATTATATTATATTATATTATATTATATTATATTATATTATATTATATTATATTATATTATATTATATTATATTATATTATATCATATCATATCATATCATATCATATCATATCATATCATATCATATCATATCATATCATATCATATCATATCATATCATATCATATCATATTATATTATATTATATTATATTATATTATATTATATTATATTATATTATATTATATTATTTTATATTATATTATGGTATCATATATTGTGTTATGTTATGTTTTGCTATGTTATGTTATTTTATGTTGGACCTGACCTTGTCCTGAAAGTAAGTTCATTTCCTACGCGAATTTGGTCTTTTAGAGAACATGTTTATTTTACCTTTGTTAAACTTCAGAAATTCGTTATGATTTGCCGCGTAAATATGTTCTTTACAATACATTTGATATTATAATGTTAGGAACATACTTTTATTTATAACTAACATTATTTTAGTGGAAACGTTATGAACGTTCAAGAATGTTATTTTGAATTAGTTATTTCTTTTAGAAAACATTATTGTTAACCAGAGGTCAGTTAGGAAGACGATGTAATCTGGCAAATATATTCATTCTTGATTTAAGATCTAGCATAATCAATTTTGTTTTGGATCAAACGTATTACTATAAATTATTTAATTCAAATGAATATACTCTGGAAATACAGATTGTTTATAACAAATAACATTATTGGGGAGAGATTCACTACGATTTATAGTGAATTCAAAACTGCAATTACATTACTGAATTTCAAAATACGACCGTTGGCACATCAATAATGTAATAGCCATCGCAAGCAGATCAGAACTTTCAGCGTTTGACTTGATTTGTATTTCTACTAAGGTCTGTTCAGAACTTAAATGTTTAGGAATTATGTCTGTAATTATATGATTATTTTGAGATTGAATTCGCAATACCAAAACACGTTCATTATTTACAATTTGTATTCTATGGAAACAACTTGTTTCGTAAACTTTACAAAGCTTGTAGCTTTTCAATATTTTACTTGCTTTAAAAGCATGGACTCGTAACACATTTGTAGATTTTAATTTTCATTGAATGTCTTATTAACACTTCCATCACATTTTGAAACTGAACTAGATGATTTAGAGAGTTCGTTGGAATCCTTTTCTCTTTCTTGCAAATAGAGCAAATTAAGTTTAACCAATGACTGAGATTAAGCCATATTCAGAAAAAAGAATAAGATTAAGACTTCTCCATCACCCTTACAAAGTATATCACGGATATCATGGAGCCATGCCTAATCAAGTATTGAGAGAGAGAGAGAGAGAGAGAGAGAGAGAGAGAGAGAGAGAGAGAGAGAGAGAGAGAGAGAGATATTACAAGTACTTTGTGGAATCCAGAAGAATATACAGAGCTCAAGGGTTAATGTGTACATCCAGTAATTGTCGTTTCTCACTAAATTAAAATGTTTACGTTCACTTTTTAGAAGTTGTATGTCCCTTGTCATGCTTATTTTCTGTCTGACATAGTCAAGTCATTTACTAAACAAAACTACAACGGCATTGTGAAAAGTGATGCAATATATTTCTTGTATTATCTACGAATAATAAGTGATTTACAAATAGATTAAGGTAATGGTGGTGTATTTATCTAACAAACGTTTATCCATACGCGTGCATACACTTTCTTATTTTTTGTATTAAATACCTCGTATTGACAGTTACCAAGTCTTAAAACAACCGACATTTTAAGTAGATGGGGGAATTCCCTCTGTCTTCGGAGATTGATTTTACCCCATGGATCAAACATTGTATTAGAAAATAATTTCCGCTACCGATTATGGTTGGATTAACAACAGAGATAAAACGTTTTTGCCAGTTTTGCTATGACTTGCATATGTTTAGAATACAATGTGAGATACACATCTTTGTTTTGGATAACTCAATTATTTAATAATAATGCAGCCAATTATCATATGCACACTATGATATCATTTTAAATGCAATTGATGCAACATAAATTTTAGGTTTCATTTATTGCTTCTTGGATGGATCCAACATAATCTAACGTAGATGATTTAGATTCGTTTTGTTTCAATGCATCAAGGAACGATGTCTTAAAACATGCCTTGATCAATAATACAAAACGTTGATCACTAATACTGATACTATTAATGATTTTAATAATAATAATTTTTAAATGTAATAAATAAAGATGAAACGATATTTAAAATATTATCGTGTAATCCTTGTGTAAGTATCTGCCCGATTCTATTGATTGGCTGATTGACCATTTGAAGGAGTGAAACGTATTAAAATCGAATATCATTTTTGTAATATATATGACTACACACGTGCACAGATATACATGATCAGTTCCAAGCGATGAAAACGTTTAACGTGTTTCTTATTTTTTTATATTTCCTCTCTGTACAACGTTTGTGGATTTACATGTTTACTGTCGATTTACTACAATATACACAGAGATTGCTTTGAATATTTTAAACCTGGCTAATGCAAAAGTAACCATTGTTGTTCCAGGTGGAGGTGGCTGTTCTTAAAGGTTAGGAACAGTCTGCCTGGTGTCAGGATAATGTGCTTGGGTGGGATTTGATGCTACGTGTCTGCGCATTATGGCCAGATATTACAAATCACTAAAAACTGAGACAATGCAAACATCTTAGCTACATAACTGAAAAAGTTTTAATCTACGTTAAATTCCAGATCTCCCACCCACTTCCACTTCTTAATGCTGTGTTGCACTGTGTAATTATACGTTTCTAATTAGAGAAATGGGGGTGGGGTAAGGCGGGGTATGCTGGCCGCTAGATATAAAAATGATTTAGTGATAATTTAGGAATTCTTCAAATAGATATAGAGTTGTGTATGTCAGTTCATGACAAAAACGTAGCAAAGGGTGTTGTGTCCAATTTAAAGTATGTAGAGACCCAATATCACTAATCTATTAAGTTAAAACACCAATGTTGTTGTTTGTCAAACGTTTGATAAAAAAACGCCATGCATACACCCTGATTTACTTGTAAAATATTACTGATTCAAGTTAATTCAGTCCAATGCGCAGATTCGCATTCAGACATTATGAACAAAATTCCTGATGTACATTTTGAATGGACTTATTATCGAACAATCAGAAATATATGGAGCTACATCAAAGCAATACCCTGACAAGGGAGGAATCAAATTCAGAAACAGGACTGAAAAAAAATTGCTCAGACCTAATGATTACGTTGACCCTGAAATAAATATGATGATTCCTCGAACTGGAAATTTAGAGTAATCTGATTACTTGATTTCCCAATGGTGCAATTAATACTGTTCTAAGTTCATTGTTAATGTTATTGGTTTCATTATTATTATTATTACAATTTTTATTATTATTATTATTATTATTATTATTATTATTATTATTGTTATAATAACAACATCATCAACAATCAAAATAATAATAATAATAATGTTTCTAAGTATCTTAACCCGGCTTATTACCAGTATGAAACTACTTTATTCATGATATTGTTACACCACATTTGTTCTTCTTAAACACGATGTTGCAAAAGTACAAATATTTGAATCTTACAAAGCGGGACCACGAGTTAACGAGAGGTATAAAGTGCTCGCCTTTACTTACCATTGTTATCTCATATCTGTCATCTTTGATTCGAGTCTCTGGCTTGGCCAATGTGAGTGTATGATAAAACTAACAGTTGCTCCCCTTGTCACATGGTTCTTACCAGGGTATTCATTGAGACTTCGTCCACTACTTTTACTGACAGCCACGTACTTCATATTGTCTGCAGTTAAAACTGCGTTAAACCCAAGAGAGAATTATGAACCAGAGAGATACGTGTCATAATGTGATGGACTTTACCTTGAAATATGGATGTGAGGATTTATTTAACAGTATCTATTATCCGTACACATTGGTTGCTAAACATGACGTTGTTTACAACACTCTATACCAGTAACCGGGGCCCCGAGTATCCGAGTGGTCTAAAGCGCTTTCCGTTACGGATCACTGATATCTCACCTCTGCGTTGGTTCGAGTCTCATGTTCGGCCATTGTTGGTAAGTCAGAAAGCTTACCAGTAGCTTCTCGTTGGTCGGTGGTCTTTTCCCGTGGTTTTCCCAGGCTCTTCCTCCACCATTAATACTGGCCGCCATGTATAGCCGTTAAAGCCTAAAACAATAACAACACTGCCTGTAACCTGATCATATATCCTCCAAATCAATTAGTTTCCCACATGTCTTTCGTTTGAAAGCAATACCGTCCATATAACACGAAGACAGTTTGTCACATTATACAAGCTTGACTGAACTTGTGATGAATTCTTTCATAATATACTTAGATGATTTAAAGATACGATTAGAGATGATACCTGAGAAAAGAAATTTCTTGCACCCACCAGAAAAGACATGTCTAGAAACATAAATCTAAATTGCTCCAGTTCTACTACAATATCCATCATAAAGACATAGTTACGGAGTACAATTTCTTCAGGTGAGGTTGCTTGGAGAACTTGGTCGTTAATTATGGAGGAACTCAAGTACTTAGTGATAGGTTCTCCCTGATCTAAGGTTGCAACTGGATTCACAAATAATATCGTTCTCAACTTATTTATAACGGCGTTGATATTGACAGTAATAAAATATACCAAATATGTCAGTATACTATTGTGATTGGTAGATCGACTCGGCTTGAAATGGAATAAGTAGTATAGACAGAATGATACAGGTTATGAACCTGTAATTGATTGTGTTTGTGTTAGTCGGATTTTATTGCAAGCTTTACATTCACACACACATATGGTTCCTGACAATACATATTTATAAAACAATTGGACGAGAGTACTTACGTAAATCTAAGCGCCAGATTAGGTTAACGAAAAGTGAAGTACATCTCGAATCACTTAAAATCTCTATCTGAAATTGAACTTAGCAGCGGGGGGGGGGGAATCCTACATTTTTGCCCGAGACATCACTTGCTCTAAATCTAACAAACATCTCGAGAGAATTAATTCGAATCCTTCTTTTTCAACCAAACAAAAAGGATTACTTGCTCGAAACATAAGTTTTTGGCAAATCATACTCCAAGACTGTTTTCATCGTTTAGTCAAAAAACGGTCTTGTCGCGATGTCATCGCCCCCCCCCCCCCCCCCCCCCCCCGCTGCTATGGGTTTTACGATTTCAACCAAATATTTGATCAAGTCCTTAGGACTTTACAAACAAACTAATCGCTAACACCTCATCTTGTAGATCAATCAAATTATTTGATTGGTCAGTGAGTCGGAAATTAATTCTCGTTAATGAATTATTATGGCATCGCATGTAGACAGGATTAATTGGGTTTTCAATAATTAGGAATCCTGGAGGAGCCGTTGGTGCAAACGAATAAAGAATATATCCCTGCTGAGCCTGATTTGATTGCTCGAGATTTATTTGATAGCTTCCTTCGATAGCATCACATGTTAAATTGAGCGCACTCACTGCTGAAATATTTACATTGCGCGGTGCAATATGCCTACCACCGCCATCTGTGTCGTTATTATACTTGAGGATAGTTTAATCTTGTACTTGTAATACCTTAATAACATTCCTAGCAGATTGTTTTAGTTCCTCCGCGTTGTATCCGGGAAACTTGAAATTACGCAGATCGGCTTCTGTGATATTGTAACCGGTTAGGAATTGTTGTTTACTGTCGCTGTTGTCATTGGTTATTGTTTGAATAATTAGTATATTGATATATTCCATGTCAGATACAAGCTGATTTAATATTTCATCGTGTTTTCGCGATTTTGTTTGCCGTAGTTGTTCTAGTTGTGTTTCATGTAATTTATTAATTTCATTAAAATAACCAGTGATGTCAGTTAGCGTAAATGAAATAGTAACAGATAAGTCAGCCGTTCTTTTAATAATAAAATCCCATTGCAACTTGTTTTTGTTACTTTTCTTATATCAGATAAATTATCTCGATATATGGGATTGATTTCATGATATGATTGTACGTCTGTGGTTAAGTCGATGGTGGATTTTTCCGGCGGTTTTTCAGGCCATCCTAACACCGTTCTTAATGAGCTGTTATAGATATATACAATGTATCCATCTGTGCTTATTTCGATCGACGACGAGAGCGTCGGTTCATGAAGTTTAATAGCTATTTTTGATTCTTTTCCCGTGATTGATTTTATTCTACGCTGAATTTCAGCATCGATTTGCTCAATTTGCTACGACCCAGTTGGTAGCGAAACAGTTTCCCACGCTGGAGTACCATCGGGTTTATTCTTATACGAGAACACCAGTGCGTTATTCGGTTGCTGACCGCCAAATGCAACCGATCTGATATTAGGCCAGCTATGATATACTCGTAATTTATTAATTTCATTAAAATAACCAGTGATGTCAGTTAGCGTAAATGAAATAGTAACAGATAAGTCAGCCGTTCTTTTAATAATAAAATCCCATTGCAACTTGTTTTTGTTGGTAAATATAAATCTATCGGCGATTTTTACTTTTCTTATATCAGATAAATTATCTCGATATATGGGATTGATTTCATGATATGATTGTACGTCTGTGGTTAAGTCGATGGTGGATTTTTCCGGCGGTTTTTCAGGCCATCCTAACACCGTTCTTAATGAGCTGTTATAGATATATACAATGTATCCATCTGTGCTTATTTCGATCGACGACGAGAGCGTCGGTTCATGAAGTTTAATAGCTATTTTTGATTCTTTTCCCGTGATTGATTTTATTCTACGCTGAATTTCAGCATCGATTTGCTCAATTTGCTACGACCCAGTTGGTAGCGAAACAGTTTCCCACGCTGGAGTACCATCGGGTTTATTCTTATACGAGAACACCAGTGCGTTATTCGGTTGCTGACCGCCAAATGCAACCGATCTGATATTAGGCCAGCTATGATATACTCGTAATTTTGCCAGCGCGATCTCGCGCACTGGAATCGGAGAAGGGAAGTTCACACTAAATTGTGGGGTTGTTGATGTTAATGATATCATGCTTGTTCGTATCGGAGTGGTATTCTCCGCGATTCGTTGAAGCAGTTCGAGTGACATTATTGTTAACGCTGTCTTCAATTTCCAATTTCAAAATCGCGGAGTTATACAACTGGGTCATCGCGGAAAATTTAACATCGGATATGAACGAATTATCTATCGACAGCGAGATCAACTCGGATAATTTCGAGTACTCGTCAAATACCACCCTGTACCGAGCTGTATAATCGCTGAGTTTTTTCTGAGAACACGATGATAACTTTTTAGTTATCGCGGTGGCGACTGCCGCAATTGTTGTTGCCGCGGAGATAGCAATTGGAACTGCAATCGGAGCCATCATGGTCACCGTCGACAAAATAATCCCGGCGCTGGCCATCCCACCGGACACCGAGTACACGGTGATGTTGATGATTGCTACGCTGCGTCGGTATTTTTTCATTTTTTCACGATAACGCTCAGAAAGTGATTTCAAGTTCGCGGAAAATTCTTTCACGGTATCATATCGATATCGATGCGATTGTGATACCTCTGGGACTATTATCGGTTCAATTGATTTCATCGATGTCATTACTATTTTAAACCCGCAAGTGTTTTCAATTATTCGCCACCGTTAAGGGGTCCAGGGCAGGCCATGTGGGTAGTTGGGTTGGGATGTCGTAGGTATGGTGGCTTCAGCCTGAAAAATCATCTACAAGTTCTAAAAACCAAGTTATTTTTGATCTAACGGTGGAGCTATCAACCGCGACGACATTAAAGTGTTGACCGTTACTCCTGATAATTAACATCGCGGTGCCACCAGAGTAGGTTTTACCGCCCGCGATCATATTAAATTGATCGATAGAGATCCACGTTAGCCTGTAGATACCTTCGACCATCGCCCCCCGCCTCGCCCCTCTTCCAGAGACCGGTGGACAATGTAGTATAAACGTCTCTTATCCAATCCATGGTTCCATGATCGACCGTATACACGACATTTTTAATGCTTATGCGTGGATGCGGAATCTTTATCTTTTCAAAATTGTCTTTTAGTTTAAGAATATCATTGTAAATATCTTTGAGAGTCATCGTAGATGTAGCCGGGACACCAAAACACTTATCGACGACGTTGTTAGTGGGTTTTTGTACCTTTACAAAATTTTCTTTTAGTTTAAGAATATCATTGTAAATATCGAGATAACTTGTCTTGATTTCGGTAGTATTTTTCATCCTCACCGCCTCCTTGTTAAAAAAGAATGAAATCATAAGGGTTTTAAATTCATCGAGACCTTTTAGTTTAAGAATATCGTCGTAAATATCGAGATAATTTACCGTGATTCTGGTAGGATCTATTACCCTCCTCGGCTCCCTGTTAGAAAAGAATGAAATCAGAAGGTCTCTGATTTTAAGCTGTGCTTGGTCTTTAAGATGCAGGTCGATGTGATAAAACTTTGTCGTGATATCTTCGGGGCCATACTTTCCAAAAATCTTATTAACAATTTTGCTGGTGAGCTTTTGTTCGTCAATAGCTTTTTAACTTCAGCGAGGGTTGAGCCTGTCAGAGATGTGGTTTTAGACACAGGTGTTCTCCCCAAAAATTTATCCACGATGGTATTAAGTGTTGTTTGTCTCACCTTAAACATATTAATATCTTTGAGAGTCATCATAGATGTAACCGGGACACCAAAGAAACTATTAGCGACGTAGGCCAATAAACTCGCTAATTTCAGCGAGAGTCATGCCTGCCACAAGCGGGGTTCCAGAAAACTTACCAACGACGTCGTTAGTGGGTTTTTGTACCTTTTCAAAATTTTCTTTTAGTTTAGATATATCCGTGTAAATATCGAGATAATTTGCCTTGATTTCATTTTCATTCATCATCATCCCCGCCTCCTTGTTAAAAAAGAATAAAGATAGAAAGTTTTTAATTTCAGCGAGAGTCATGCCAACCACAAGCGGGGTTCCGAAGAATTTATGTACGACATTTTTGCGAAAAGAATTATAACCTCGTATATACTCATCCAGATCACGGCCGTGGGCTGCAATCGCGTCGGTGATCGTAGACACACGTGCGCCTGGTTTAAGTCGCCCGTCGCTGGAATACAGCGCAATAGAGTTTTCAGCGGCGTTGCGCTGCCGTATCAAAATGTCATCCGCGGATATATTACTGGTTTTCAATTTACCCTGGCGATCTTGAAATACAACTATTTCGTTCGGGTCAACACTTGGTAAATTTAACGTCTCAGCGATTTCATCTTCAATTATTTCTTTTTACATCCTTGATAGAACCCGCAGATGTTTCCGCGGTGGGTTTCGACATTGACAGAGATCGTCCCCAAATATCAATCATTATTGTTAGCGCAGCTCGTGTTTTCAATTTATTGATTCTCTAAAATTACCTTGTAATTTCCCACTCGTGTATTCATTTACAAACAGATGAGGTGGTTTCTGTGACGATGAAATCTCCGCGAGGACATTTAATACTTCACGGCCGCATATTGGCGGATCATTTAATTGTTGTGTTGGCAGCGTGAAATAAAAAATCGGAAACTCTTTGAGTTTCATCGAAGAATTTATATACCGCATAAACTCGCTCGGTGGGGCTAGCCCATATGAATCGAAATAGACAATCCCACGTGGATCAATCGCGTATGCAACCCAGTGAGTTCCCAATCCGCTGCTGTTATCAAGATTGATGATACCGGTTTCAACGCGTTTAGGTTTTCTCGGCAACTGATCTCTCATAAAAACCCCTCGCTGTTTCTTTAGCACATCATTGAAATGTTTTAGTTGACGATCCGTCAATGATATTTTATGTGCACCGCCGGACATCTGGGCTGGTTTTAACGTTATTGTGGTTCCACATTCTTTAGCGGATTTTGATTTTAATTTCTTGACCTGACCATCAGTCAGCTTGACACTAACAACACTATATAGCATTTTATTGTAAAACACATTTATGCTTTCAATTGATCTAATTGTGAATCGTTTACATATTTTCCACTGGTGCATCAACGATTCTCATTCGTCCACCAACACCTTCAAGTAGCATTGATTTGTCGCTGAGAATGACATCAACCGCTCTAAAATTAGGGACATTAATACCAGCAGGAGGGGTTATACGAGCTCGAAAATGTATATCAACGACGGATTGCCTTGTTAAATCAAGATGTTCCAGCGAAAAGTAATAAATCGGATATAGGTTTTTAAAATCAAGACGGTTCTTGTTGTCCATTTATTCTCAGTGAAACCTCACTTACCCATAATCGATCAAATATCATATGACTGTGTTCTTGGGAGTGTAATCGATTCCGATTCTGCAGCGCTATAAATATATGACGTGGAGCTGAAACGCCTGATGCCAAATGCCATGTAAATGTACCATTAACATTATCCTCTTTGGCATCAGTTGTTGTTGTTAGCCAACTTAGCAATGATTTGCCGCCTGCGTCCATAAATGAGAGTAGTCGCTCTTCTGTGGCGATTGATGGGGTCATTACTGGCATCCACAATGCTAATTTAGTTAAAACAACTTTACCATCAGCGGCACCAGTACGCCAAATTGCATCGTTGTCATCACCCCTTCGCACTAACGCATTTGTGTGTTTGGCTCCATAAATAACTTTTCTGACATTTCTGCAGAATCCAAATATGTGATGGAGTGGAATCGCACATGAAAAATATCGTTGCTGTCCTTGCAATACTCCTTTTCGTGCCGCAAATCCTAAATTGTAATTATTGTTAACGCCTCCGAGAATATCAAACGCAGTTCCGGGTCTAGCTCGACGTTCTGGATTAGCTGCTTCTTGTTGATTTGCTTCTGCAGTATCTTGTGCTGTTAACACTTCAATGTATTGAAGATGGTCAGCGTTATCAGTAGTATCTTTTGCAAACAACATAGACGGACCAGCCGATCTTGCATAATCATCAGAATATCTTGCTAGTCCGATTATTGTTGTTGCAACATCAACTTAACGGTCTATTGATTCAATTTCTTTTCCATCAATGAGATATCTTGCACTTTCAAATAACGCCATTATGCCATTATTAAAAAAACCAACTCGGATATTTGGGCCATCTGCATATGGGGTATCAGCTGCAGCATTTGTTACGAGTTTTCCCTCGATTTCAATAAATGCTTCACATGGCAAAAAGTATTTACTGGTATCATGGACTTGAAGTTCAATTCGCGATCGTAGGTCGGGTTGTATTGCATGATAGGAATAGTATTGATAGTCACGGACGGAATCATTTTTGGGCACTGGGGCTTCCATATCGAAAGCCGGATCAGCTTGTCGTTTAAACATTATACTATTCACATTAGTGTTTTCAATTGTGAAACTCTTTGTAATCATCGTCGTTTTTGTTTCCGTTTTAAACCACTTCCTACTATCGCGTTCATGATAGCGCTATCTGTTACCGGCGAAGCCGTCAATTGTGACGGAGTCACCGAAGCAACCAACGACGCTAGTTTTTCTTCCAATGAGCTATTTATTGCTTTGCTGATTTTTGCAGGCATCACTGTAGTTGATGGCAGCACTGGTGAAATCACCGCTGATTTCGTCGCTGTTGGTTTCTTTCGCACCAATAATGTTATTTTATCTTTCGCGGCAGAAAATGCCTTTCCGGCAAGATTTCCAACAGCTCTGATTCCCTTATCACGAATAACATCAATGGCCTTCATTGATAATTGTTTAGCTAACGGCGCCACTTTTCGGCCATTCTTGTAAATAACCCCGCGATGATATTGCCGAAACAATCTCCGTAATATGCTCTATAAACAGGCAATCGTGAGTTCACCACGTAGACGCTTACGGGTTTATCATGGTTGTAGTGCACGATCATCTTGTTATAAAAACACTAGTGTTTTCAATTATGAAACGCTAGCGTTTCCAGGAATTTCAATTGCTAAACTCCATAGGATTTTCATCATAACCATGGACGTCTCTGTGATTTTCGACTAATTCAGCAATTAGTTCTCGATATACATCAATGCCCATGATACCGCCGGAAAATAATCGTCTACAGATATCAGCTGCTTCATTAATTATTTCAACGGAGTTGTTTCCGGCTCGCTTTCCACCCATAAGTACTTCCAGCCGCGACATATCACTGAAAATATTTCCAGGACATGTCACGGTTGCGTTGAATTCCAAACGATTTCCAATCGAATATCCGCTAGCAGTAACTTTTTTAGTCGTACCAGTTTCATCATACTCATCAATTCCTTTTTAAATTCTTTATATCCCAATTCTTTTTTATCTAAGCATTTATAAATGCATTAATGTCGTTACCGTACAAACAAGCGTTGATGGACTTTTGAATTCCTTTCACGAGCCTGTACATCTTAGGTAAAACATAACGACCCTTACTAGACTGATACTCAATGTCTTCATATTCCGAGGTAATCCTGTTGCAGTCGAGATCTTCAGATAATACTATTCCTCGATTCTTCAAATTTTAAATTATTATTTATATAATCATTTTATCTTTAATTTAAAAACGTAACACTTATTTGGCAATCTCGCTGGCGCCCTATGACGTCAGAGAGACCCAGAGGTTACTTTATTAACTTAATTAACTTAATTAAGGACAGCACAACACGCATCTTGGAACTCCTTGGGTGCCATCGCATCCATGCAAGCCCAAGAGTCCGAAGCATACCTCCCTTGAATCGTTTCAGATGTATACGAATTTTATTTTATGGCCATTTTTCTTTGACAGAGCCGATTTTTGAATTCCTTCTGCAACAAATCGTATTGAAGACCTACAAATATCGAAATATCTACTGGCTTCATTCATTGAATGAAATATTTTCTCCTCGTTATTTGATGTATCAAATGATTTTACGGGTCTCTTTCCAACTGATTTAAAAGTACCAATTTCTGCCCTTTTTGATATATTCTGACTCTGTGAAATAGCTTGGAGATTCGAAAGAGAATTATCGGCCTTGTTATTATTGATATGATCAATAACAGATTCATCTTTGATCAATCCGTTGTGACATTCATATACTATTCTGTGACAGAGATATTTCTTCTTCCCGGCACCAAACATTAAATACCCTCTATTATTTACCTGTCCAACCGGTTTCTTTAGTCTGCAATTTCTAACAATACCATCACGGGATGCTTCATAATTAACAAGTACTGGGTGAGGTCTGAAATCTTGGCTCATTTGTATAATAATACTATTTGTTAGCGCGTATTTGTAACCGTTGTCATGTGGTAAAAACAATAAATCAGCTTGATGAACTTCATAGGGTCCGGTAACATCAAAATGCGAGAAATTGATTTGTTTAGGACGCGGTAGATAAATTTGCCATATAGCCTGTTTGGATAACCAATTAGCCGCAGTGGCCTTTTTCACTTTTGCGGCGTTGGCGAGTTTATTGATTGCAGCGTTACCCCTCCAGTATCCTTTTGGAGAATAATAAATAGATTCCATATTATTAATTACCAGCGCCCATCATCAATTTGCCTTTTATAGCTGATTTTACCAACCACGAAGCCAACTTTTCTTTGAAAGATTTATCAGGAATAGCATTTAACGCATGAATTAATTTCACATCCGCGAGATGCCTGTGTTGCAAATTGCTGCTTTTATAAGCAACATCATGAACATGACATGCCTTTTCAATAGCGTTTATCGGATACTCGCCGGGTCGGGGCTGATTTTGATCATCAAGTCTGATATCTGCTCGTGTTCCGGGGTCACAGTAGCTATATCCTGGAAGGTGCTTTTCTCCTGGATACTTTGCCCACGGCGTTCCAGGGAGTTTTACTAACTTGGCTGCGATATCACCTCCTCGTTTTTTTTAAACATCTCCGGATTTCATAGAAACAAATCTGAACTTTTTTATACCACATGTTGCACATCTTCCAGTAAGTGCAGATCTGTTATTTCTAGTTGTGATCGTCGTCACATCATTTGTGCCAGTACGCGTTTTACACTTCACACAATATAGATCCATAATTTATGTATAGAGATATGAATATAATTGATTTTTCAGCGACTAAAACAAGAGAACCAGTTAAGCATCATGCAGCGCTACCAAACTCTATCCGCGCAATTATAATCGGGCCATCTGGATCCGGCAAGACGCAATTGTTGCTCAATTTAATAATGAGATGGATGAAGTGAGATAAGTTGTATTTAGTTGCTCCTAGCGTAGATGATCAACGATGCTATGAAGTGTTAAAGGATTTTAACGAGAATGGGGTATCAGCTGCAGCATTTGTTACGAGTTTTCCCTCGATTTCAATAAATGCTTCACATGGCAAAAAGTATTTACTGGTATCATGGACTTGAAGTTCAATTCGCGATCGTAGGTCGGGTTGTATTGCATGATAGGAATAGTATTGATAGTCACGGACGGAATCATTTTTGGGCACTGGGGCTTCCATATCGAAAGCCGGATCAGCTTGTCGTTTAAACATTATACTATTCACATTAGTGTTTTCAATTGTGAAACTCTTTGTAATCATCGTCGTTTTTGTTTCCGTTTTAAACCACTTCCTACTATCGCGTTCATGATAGCGCTATCTGTTACCGGCGAAGCCGTCAATTGTGACGGAGTCACCGAAGCAACCAACGACGCTAGTTTTTCTTCCAATGAGCTATTTATTGCTTTGCTGATTTTTGCAGGCATCACTGTAGTTGATGGCAGCACTGGTGAAATCACCGCTGATTTCGTCGCTGTTGGTTTCTTTCGCACCAATAATGTTATTTTATCTTTCGCGGCAGAAAATGCCTTTCCGGCAAGATTTCCAACAGCTCTGATTCCCTTATCACGAATAACATCAATGGCCTTCATTGATAATTGTTTAGCTAACGGCGCCACTTTTCGGCCATTCTTGTAAATAACCCCGCGATGATATTGCCGAAACAATCTCCGTAATATGCTCTATAAACAGGCAATCGTGAGTTCACCACGTATAATACAGTTTAAAAAATAACTGAAAAATATACAAAGACGACGTACAAACCATTACAATGAAAATCTACATATAACATTATTTTGAAGACGTAGAAACCGTTACAATAAAACTATACATATGACATTATTTCGAAGACTTGTCTACTTTAAATGAATATAACGCGTTATTATTATCAGAAAAGTTGATGTTAAAAGTAGCTGAGAAAACAAATACTTGATGCAATGAAACAAATGCTTTGATGGATACACGAAAACTTAAACTAAATGTTTTCAATGGGATTTTCATGTTTCTTTTTTTGCATTTTTGTTAAACGCATATATAAACAGAGGCTTAAAACAGCTATTATTAATCAATGACACGAAAAATGCAGTCATTATATAAAATAGCATTGAAATTAATTTCAAGATGTAATTTGCGAATAATTTAAAGATAATTAAAGTCGTTTTGTGTGATGCATGTGCACCCGTGTCTCACGTTATGGAGATAGACATACATATAAAGTGAGCGAGATAGAGCTACGCAAACATAATTTCATTCGTGAAAATGTTTCTGCCTATATTAATTGGAAAGTTGATATCGTGAGTTCCCAGTGATTCAAACTGTGTACCTTAGTTTCTCACAGGTGTTTCCCGCTGTGGATACAATCTTTGGACGTTTAGAGTGCATTTTCCTTGCACGTCCTACATTATATACATCCTTAATTTCCCAGGTTTCTCAATTGATGATCTTTTCGTTGCCTGAGAAATATTCACAAATACTTATTCCCCAATAGGTAATTCCAGATCTTTTGATCGGATTTCCACATTCTATCAGGGACTCAGCGATGAATTTCTTATATGTTAGGTTAGAAATTGATCACAAAGACATTGTCAAGTTTGTAGTAAATATATATTTCCCAAATGAAAATCGATTTGGGTAGGTATATGTCTGTTTGTCTGTCTGTCTGTCTGTCTCTCTGTCTGTCTCTCTGTCTCTCTCTCTCTCTCTCTCTCTCTCTCTCTTAGACACAGATACACATGCTTTACACGATTCGATCTCAATTATTTGTTTATTAGTTTCGATTACTTCAAATTACTTTCATTGCTATTATTATACGATCTGATAATGTGTTCATCTCTCCTTAAAGGGAACTGGTCTAAGTCACTGCTTTATGTCTGCAGTTAACGAAACAAAAATTAATAACTAAAATAATCACGCAAATATATTCCGTAAGTTATCCAGTATCCATCCAGTAATTCCTTACACATAATCATGTTTTTTCATGCATTAGATGCATTTAAGATCGGTATTAATGAATATTTCTCATATTAAAAACACAGTGTATTGTACTATTAAAGTACCAATACTGTCAAACCCATTTTACATTTGTACTTTCATTGTAAAAAGATGCAAATCGTGTAAGTATATTTTATTTGAGTAATTTTTATAACTGTATTATTCAATTAATTTTTTCCCCTCTTCATGTAGTTGACTCGTGAGCCATGCGAAATATCCGCTTACAGTGACATAGAGAATTCCCCGCGCTAGTTCTAAATGTACCCACTACCCCGTGGAAACGATCGGAAGATTGTTTGGAAACCTCCCCTGCATATTATTCACAATGGTTAAACGAATTACAGAAAAGCTTCAAGAAAAATGTAATTCATATTATTGAATAAATAAAATGCATAACAGTGATAAAATACCAAAACAACAACGCCACTTTTTATTATTTCTTATTAAATGGCTAGAGACATATACTTGCCGAAAAAGGTATCTGTACAACTTGCAGGCAGATGCATTGTATATTTCTTTACATGTGAAGATGACTCAGGCCATAGGTAAATCCTATATAGTCACATTTTTGGACAACTTTAAGTTTTAAAAGACTATCAAAGCTGATGAAATGAAAGTGGGACTTGATACGGCAAAAGGTGTAAGTACAGATCTCGATGATACCGAACATTTATATTATCTCCAGCTGCCAAATTAGTGCAGATACCAAGCAGCGAGAAATTTCAAAAGTTGCTATTGAAAAGATTTCCAAGCTTTAAAAAGTAAAACATAGAACAGATTGATACATTGCAGCAAATGTCAAGCGAATTACACCAAAAATATCACCTATGTGTTCAAAGCAAATAAGTGTTTTGAGTATATCGCCCCCTCCCCCTTTTATTAATTTGCAATCAACACATATTGTCATCCGAATCCGATATCATATGCACGTTATATTCGTGTATATGCCATTTTGTTCTACGTATACCAATATCTGTGAATATAATAGATGATTGGTACTTCGACTGGATTTGAAATGTGGTATATAGTGGACAAAGAATCATACCCGTGTCATCATATAACATTTATATGTTGTGTTGATTGTGGTCAGTTTTGATAGTCTAGAAAAACCTGAAGTTGACCAAAAATGTGACCATATCAGTTGCCTATGTCCTGATTCATCTGTAAATATGCAAGTAAAGAAATACCAAACCCATCTGGTTGTAATTATTACTGATGCATATGATCTGAAATAATATTTCGTCACCCATCCACGCTGTGCAAAATATCAAGGATCCACGCCAGTTATAGCAGCAATGATGAGTGTATTCACAGGTGATTACAATTTAACTGATACCGCATTAATGCTCAGTTCTAAACATGTTGTTCTCGAAATATGTTCTTTAATTTGAAGAGAAAAAAGATCGATATACTGGCCTTGAAATGTGACGTTCCTGCAAGTGATTTCGCCTCATTGTCAATTTTATATAGTTGTGATATCGTCTCGTTGCCTGTTTTCGTATTTACTTCCGTAATCGTTACGGGGAATGTGATGTTGTTTTAATAATGTTGTTAGCGTTATTGTCTGGAGCGCTAATGGTTCCATATAATTCTAGGATAAACAAAAGAGCACCATGAACACAGTTGTATATAGTGTCTAAAAAATAGGTAAATAGGTTAAGTCAGTAGCACGTTTCATTATACTTCCCTTATAAACAAACAGGTATGCATTGTACCTGAATTACCTGTACAGGTACGAGGCATACCTGTTTGAAAAAAGTTTGGTTTATGGAATGTTAAAAGGGTTATATTACTGAAGTGTTTCAACAAGGAAATTAATCATTCGTACAGCATTTACGTCAATTTTATGCGAATGTATATTTTGTTTTGGTTCGGAAGCGGTATTCTTGTTAAAATACAATAGCGATCATTAAAGTCTTCTTATTTTTCATTTGTCAACGTAGTTTAAACACAAAATTATATCATTTAAAAATCTGTCACATTTAACCTGATTAAAAAAATGTAACACAAACGTCTACTCAAGAGCAATGAAGAAAATTTTATGTGCTATAGAGAAACCTGATCAAGTAAGGTCAATATCCGCTCTCGGATGTACCTGACATCATTTTTATGGTCCTATTGTTTACCTAAACTAGATGTTTCCCAAAAATGAGCCAACTACATGAAGGAGAGAAATATCAATGTACACAGTAGGTAACATTTTATGGGATTCTTTGGTTGGCTGCGTTTCAAGTTTAAAACCAGGAAGTTAATAAGATGACATTCTTACGGTATTACACTAGCTTCATGTTTCGGAGTGTAATAAATAACACTCTTCATGCTCATAAATTAAGAATTATTTAGGATCATTTAAACATTGATGCATTGATCGAATTTGTAGATTTTTTAAAATATCAACACATGTAATAAAACATATAATGAAATGGTTTTAACCCCATTAATGATTATATAACGCAAATTACGACATACTCTTTGCACAGAAATTACAGGTAGCTGGTCTGTATAACGAATCATTTTAACATAAGCAGGTATAATGACTGTATAAGTAATACAAATAGTTGGGGATCAGACGGGAACAACTATTTTTGGATGAGACATATGGTTTTGTTTGTTTGTTTGTTTGGTTAGGATTGTTAACGTAGCTTTAACAAATTTTTAATTCATATTGCTACGATGTCTGCAGTGAGGCAGTTTATAGTGATGTCTTGCACTGGGGTATCATGCCGTAGAGATGTAGTATGATATCCGACCTAGTCACATTATCCTGACACCAGACCGACCAGTCCCAACACTAACCTCTTAATGCTGAGCTTCAAGCGAGGCAGCTGTTGGTGCCATTTTTGTAAGATTTTGGTATTACTCGGCCGGGGATCGAACCCACGACCTCCCGCTTCCTCAGACGACGCTCTAACCACTAGGCCACGGGAGCGGTGTGAGACATATGGATATACGCGCATGCATTTATTGAAACCTTAGGTAGTGAATTGTGAATAAAATCTTTCGTTGTCTTCGTTGA